>QZML01000653.1:1890805-1932761 GCA_016801275.1 Hystrix brachyura
GAATGTCAGCCACAAACTGAAGCAGACAAAAGAAACCTCCGGCTCTCCCCTCTGACACATTTCTCCAGTGTGCTTACACTCTGCTTCCATCTCCGTGCACCAGCTCTGCTGGTACAAGCCATGCCAGATCCAGCTTTCCAGAAAATAAGCTGAACCTTTGCGGACCTTCCTACCTTCTTGGACGCAGAGGGGAATGGGCAGAGGACTGCATCGCAAATCTGGGTCCACCTCAAAAGCAACTCCACTCTCTGTGTTTCAGATCCTGCTCCAAGAGGATGGACATGGGAAACAGTTCCTTTGTCACTGAGTTCATCCTGCTGGGCTTAACAGAACACTCCGGGCCCCAGCTCCCCCTCTTCTTTCTCTTCCTAGGAATCTACACCGTCACTGTGGCAGGAAATGTGGGCTTGCTCACTCTGATCACGCTGAATTCTCACCTTCACACGCCCATGTACTACTTCCTCTTCAATTTATCCTTTATTGATCTCTGTTACTCTTCTGTTATTATGCCAAAACTGCTGGTAAACTTCGTGTCAAAGATAAACACCATTTCTTATGCAGGCTGCATGACTCAACTCTTTTTCTACTGCTTCTTTGTCACTGCAGAGTGCTATGCGTTGACAGTGATGGCCTATGACCGCTACGTGGCCATCTGCAAGCCCCTGCGGTACACAGTCATGATGTCCCCTCGCATCTGCTCCCTGCTGGCTGTGACTGTGTATGTGCGAGCATTCCTCGGTGCCTGGGCCCACACCGGGTGCATGCTGAGGTTGACTTTCTGTGAGGCCAACGCCATCAACCACTACATGTGTGACATCCTTCCCCTGCTGCAGCTCTCTTGCACCAGCACTCAGCTCAATGAACTGGTGGTGTTTATTGACGTTAGCTTGAATGTTTGTGTGCCCAGCTTATTGATCTCTGTTACTCTTCTGTTATTATGCCAAAACTGCTGGTAAACTTCGTGTCAAAGATAAACACCATTTCTTATGCAGGCTGCATGACTCAACTCTATTTCTACTGCTTCTTTGTCACTGCAGAGTGCTATGTGTTGACAGTGATGGCCTATGACCGCTACGTGGCCATCTGCAAGCCCCTGCGGTACACAGTCATGATGTCCCCTCGCATCTGCTCCCTGCTGGCTGTGACTGTGTATGTGCGAGCATTCCTCGGTGCCTGGGCCCACACCGGGTGCATGCTGAGGTTGACTTTCTGTGAGGCCAACGCCGTCAACCACTACATGTGTGACATCCTTCCCCTGCTGCAGCTCTCTTGCACCAGCACTCAGCTCAATGAACTGGTGGTTTTTATTGACGTTGGCTTGAGTGTTTGTGTGCCCAGCGTCACTCTCATTGTCTCTTACACATTCATCCTCACTAGCATCCTTCACATCCGTTCCACTGAAGGAAGGTTTAAAGCCTTCAGCACTTGTAGTTCACATATGATTGTCGTTTCTGTTTTCTTTGGGTCGGGGGCATTCATGTACCTCCGTCCTTCTTCTGCCTTGTCCATGGACCAGGGGAAAGTGTCCACTGTGTTCTACACCATTGTGGTGCCTCTGCTCAACCCGCTGGTCTACAGCTTCAGGAACAGGGAGGTTAAAGTTGCCTTGAAAACAAGCTTCAGCAGGAAAATATCTTCCATCTGGAAGCAGCATTAGTAACTTCACAAGAATACAGGTTTCGCTTGTGACAGTCCCTCCTCCCACATACCAGCAGAGAATTCACTCATATGGAAAGACATGAAGTAGAACGGACAGAGCATTGACCTCGGAATAAGGAAGCCTGGAGTGAACCTCTGAAAAATAAAAACATCCCTTTATTGACATCCCTTTATTTAGTAGCACTATTGCAAAGAATAACTTAGTGCAGATTAAAGTTTATAGCCCATTACTGGGGCCTTATTTTTGGAAAATTTAGTAAGTTTTTGTTTTTCTCTCTTTACTTTTGCCCTTTCTCATTTTTTTCCTCTTACACTCATGGATAATTTCCACATCTTTAAAAATGATTTACTAGATTATCACAGCTTAACGTACACATAATGAGTGCATAATAACTTCAGGGCTCACATGTGAACCTCAGATCTACATTTTATTGCCATATCTACATGTGAATCATCCACAGGCACCTAATTGAACATGTGAAATTAAGTTTTATCAGAGCAGGATATTCCATCCTGTTCCCCAAACCAGTTTTGTACTTAGAACATGATCGTCTACCTAATTCCTAAAACCCCAAAGAGTGACTTCCTTTCTTAATCTTTTTGCTCATCCCCACTCAGATCTTTTCCCAAACACTCAGTGCCACAGTGGCAGAGAGCCTCTAACACTTCTCCTCTTGGGGTATTTCTCCTGGTGTTGCCTGATGCTCTGATTATGCCTCCCACAGACCCGTCTCCCTGCATGAGCAGACCCAGGTTCAGCTGGGCACTCAGCACCATGGCCACAGCCCTCCCCTAGTTGACAGTGTGCTCATCTGTCTGCATCTTTGCCTTGATCAGCCTGTCCTCTCTGCAGGTATGAGGTTACCGCAACCTCTGGGAAGTCTTTCAGCAGAAAGAGACAAGGCGAGATGGCTCTTGGGTACATGCTTGTGGCATTCTGTGCCCAGAACAGCTCCCCTTGCATCAACATTGCTTTCCCCTTGCATCAACATGGCTTTCCCCTTGAATATGTCCCCCGCTAGGCTGTATCCTATTTTATTTCTCTTTCCTGGCTTCATATCTAGAAAGCAAATTATTAATAAGCATTAGAACTATACTCCAGTCTAATCCCATTCACTTAATTATAAGACAATTCTAATAAATTCATTTCAAGGAATGTGTTATGTAAAGAAGACATATCCAACTTGGCTTCGGAAAATAGTGAGGGAATCACTTGAGAATTTCTGGAATGTACAGGAGATTTCTCTAGATTTCTTTTGCCCAACTTGTTTGAAGACAGTTTGCTGCCTGAACAGTGCTGCTTCCTCCACAGTCGTATTGTATTTGCCTTTGCACTCTTAGAATTCCCCATTCTCTTTTCCTCTTTCTTTGTGTCAATGAACAGGCATGAGGTGAAGAAAAGTTTACAGAGGACAGCATAAAATAAAGGCTCAGTAATGCAATTTCACATTCCTTTTTGATTGCTTGAATTTCTGCCTTTCTTACTAGTGTTTTGAGGGCAGGACTCACTGCTTAGAATGGTTTTTCGTACATACCACAGGCTCATCTAATATTGGTGGGGTTTTTGCTATCTGTCTATCTATCTATCTATCAATCTATCTATCTATCTATCTATCTATCTATCTATCTATCTATCTATCTATCTATCTATCTATCTATCTATCTATGTATCTATCATCTATCTATCCCTCTATCTATTGTCAGGGATTTCCTCAAGGATTTGTGAATATTAAGTACAATATTGCATCTGTATTTATGCTTATTGGTATAACTTTAAGTTTTGACTTGCAGAGCCTCACAGGAAGAAGGATAACTTGAAGGTTACTACTCTTTGTCATGAAGTCACTTTGTAATAATTTACTTTCATTCGGGCTTCACTTTACTGTCCACTCCTACAGCACAACAATGGCAGCAAGCCGTATTTTTATGTGAGTTGCTGCATATGATCAATTTTGACTTGCGGAGCCTCACAGGAAGATGGATAACGTGAAGGTTACTACTCTTTGTCACAGAGTCATTTTTGTAATAATTTACTCTCATTTGGGCTTCACTTTACTGTCCACTCCTACAGCACAACAATGGCAGCAAGCCGTATTTTTATGTGAGTTGCTGCATATGATCAAGATCAAGGCAGGACGGTGTGAGTTAGAAACCGAGTTGAGTGGGGAATCTTGGGTCTCTGCTACTGGAGTGTTCCGGCTTTCACTTCAGCTGTCTCACTTGCCAGTTAGGTGAATTTATGGAAGTTGCTTTACCTCTCTAGACATCCGTTTCCTCATCCCTAAAATGCAAATAATAATACTACCCACTTCGAAGGGATTTCTGAAAATTGCTCTCGCTTGCCTGGGACTCACGCTACCGTAAGTGACTGTGACTCTGGATTTGTGCTGTGTGTAATAAAAAGTGTTTCATTGCTGTTTTTCTGTTCTTGCTGGGGAACTGCTATCATTGTGAGCTGTTACTACCAATGTAGCTGAACGGACAAATAGCTGTGTAAATAGCTTCTATTAAGATTTCTACTAATAGTTGTTTGGTGTTTTCTTCCCATTATAAATGGGGGGAATATTTGTAAACTCCCTTTCTGGGTAGCTACCAAAAAAGTGCTGGCTTTTGGTCCCGTGTGACCCTGTGTCCATTAAGCCCAGAATGAGTGCCTTTAGCAATCATTAGCATTTCACAGAGTAGAGATGACAGAAATATTGCCATTAATCATGGTTCATAAAACAGAAGTTTATGTGAATTGTGTTCTACATTTTTTTTCTTAATGCAGTCTCAATTTGATATTAGGTAAAACGTAATTGATCAAGAGGCATATACCCTGAACATGAATCCAGTTGCCTCAGGCTGGCAGTAGTCACCCTGATGTGTTACATTTATATTTAGTGAATGGTAGTGTGGTAGATTGGAGGAGCTTGATGCCGATGTTTGGATAAATTCTTTATTCCAGTGGTCTTTTTTCAACTTGTCTTTTTCTAGAAAGAAGAGAATGACATATTTGGAAACAAAGTATGTTAAGAACCTGACTGACATGATAATTATTAATTGTGTTAATTCATCTCTGCTTTAAAAGAGGTATCTTTACAAATCAAGTTTGAGACCTTTATAACAAAAATTTTCCTTACTTCAATTAATTTAAAATTTTAAGTTGCCAGAGAGGGTAGAATCTTTGTACAACACAATGCTAAACTTATTTTGTTGTAGAACTACTAACGTTTTCTCATGAAAAATTTCAAACGTATGTCAAAGTAGAAGTGCTTTACAACATACCCACCATTAGAATCTGCCACTGACATTGTGCCACACTAATATTTCCACATATCTGTCTGTCCCTCACTCTATTTGTTTGTCAATCCATCAGGATAGGTATTGCAATGTCAATTTCAGACAAAGCACTTCCTGTAGGTGCATTAATTAGGGTTTAATATTGATTTAAATGCTAGTATCTTTTTGAAAGCAGTGTATGAAGTCGATACCCTGAGCCAGGTAGCTTGTTTTTTCTCCCGTGGACTTCACTGTTCCAGTTTGTGTTCTCGTGTGTGCTTAGAGTGAAGGAAGACGACTTTTTCAAACTGAAATTTTCTGGAGTTGGTTATTTTGAATGCTTCATTGTTATTGGTTTTACAATTTCAATGTAAGAATTCTTTTCTCTCTTTACTCGTCTTGCACTGGTGGTGTTTTTCCTCAACTATGCAGCTTCTTCAGAAAACTGTAAATTACGGATTGGGGTTTATGAAATTGGCTGATACCTCATTTCACCAGTTGCTGCTTTTCCTCCTGCTGCTGCTGCTGTCAGCTGCTCTACAGAAGGCGGCGGGGAGGAAAGGGTCAAACCCACGTGTGGTGAGCTGTTTCAGACAACTCGAGCACAGTGCAAGTAGTTTAGGAAGTTGAAACTATTAATTTATCAGAGGAATTTGATTTGAACTGCCTGAGCATTGTAATTACCCATCCTTCCTCTAGCTATAATTAGCAAAACTAAAAATGATCGTACTGTACAATGAGTTGTTGAAATTGTGAGCCTTAGTAACTATATTTAGCTTTACTCCAATGATGTTTAGAACTTTTTGGGATATATGCCTTTATTTTTATGTTCACTTTTTGTGGATAAATCTGCAGAATTTAAGCAACTTCCTTCAAGTCATGAAGATGCAATGGGTAAAACGGAATCAGAAATGAAATTTAAATGTTCCTGATTTATATCCTTGTGCTTGTTAGATATAGTTCTTGGTTTCTGAAATAACTGAACACTCCTTTGGACCCTTACAATGAAAATATGTATTTTTACTAATTAGATGTTTATTTTTAGACATGTCACATTTCTTTTAACTTCAAGATATTCGCATCGCCATAGCACTTAAGTAAGCCCGTTGTGATTACTAAACTCTCACTGCACTGTTGAATACCAACTAATATTGCAGGGTTTATCAGATTTCTTTTGACCTTTAAATGGCCTTCACGATTCTCTCATAACTCTATGTAAGTGCTTAAGTGACTCCCTCACTAGTGACAATAAATGTTCTGTATCACTGGTTATATGCGTATGCTCCACATGATGTATTTTTTTGTGTATTTTTTTCTTAAGGAAAAGTAACTCCATATTTCAAAATGAATGATATTATCCTAGGACAAAGCATATATAGTTGTTTCTGCACTGCAAATCTGGCATTTATGGGAACAAAACTTTTAGGAGTGCTTGTTGTTTGGCCTTCTATCAGTACCTGGGTATCTTCCTGTGGTTTGTAAATCAATGTGTAACATGGTAAGAATCTCGTGTTGATTCTGCATCATTCGGTGTTCACTTTGAGTACCTGTGCAGACCGTGGTGATCTGGTTTGGGGGTGCTGTGTTTGCTCGGGGCTGCCTTACTCTAAGTGTGTCGGGCTCTGCTTTGACACAGTGCACGTAACTGCTAGGACAGCAAGAGTGCGCTCTCGGATGTGTACTCTAGATCCAGAAGGAAACCTGATTTTGCTTTCACTGAAAAGGTTGCATTTTAATACAGTTACTGTCTTAAGAAGAGAATTGTGGGAAACCGAGGGAGATTTTACAACCATGAGAGGCATGGCAAGTTTTTAAACTGCTTTTGCTACTTCACAAGGATAATATCTTTGGTAAAGGAAATAGCTTAGAAAAAATGCCTGCCCAAATTGTATGAAATTGAGGTTGTTTCATGAAATTTTCTTTAAATGTCACACAGGGGTTTTAGATCTTTGTGTGCTATCAGGGCAACGTGCTGCTTGCTGCTGTGGAAATCTGTTTTTTGATCTGGGACTGCAGGCATGACAAACGTGTCATGGGCTTAAAGCCAATCAACCGTGAATTGTGAAATTGAAATTGCTCTTTTGATTTTGTTTTCTTCAGCATACTAAATATAGAAATCTAGAAGTTATTTAAAATTTACACTGCTTATGTTGATGGCTCATTTTGACTGTGTATTCTCACTTATATACTAATTTCTGATAAAAGCTTGATGTTACTATAACAGGCATTTTGTGTTCAATTTAATAAAACAGTTTCTGAGTCATGTCTGAAAAAAAATTACATCTCTGGTTGAGAAAATCATTGATAAAGACATTTTGAAATCACTCACAAGATGGTGAATATAAAAATAATAATTTTAAAAATCATGTAATTTTGGGAATATAAAAACATACATTACCAGTCATCACAACACCAATGTCATAATTTAAAAAAACATTTTAAAACTACTAGTAAATGATCCCTGCTCATGGATGGTCCCGTTGAGTACATCTTCGATGGAAATGGGGAGCTGGCTTAGCTTAAGTATTGCAAGGACAACTCTGAGACATATCTGGGATGTGATTCATTTATCCAGACCAACTATTATTATACAAATGAAAAAAATGAGAAACAATTCTCACAAGTTTTAAAAATATATAAATACCAGGCACAATCCAACTCAACCTATTTTGCAAGATCTCAGTCTGGGGTCAGGAAGGGACGTGACACTGCTGCAGCACAAATCCAGAGTCACAGTCACTTACGGTAGCGTGAGTCCCAGGCAAGCGAGAGCAATTTTCAGAAATCCCTTCGAAGTGGGTAGTATTATTATTTGCATTTTAGGCATGAGGAAACGGAGGTCCAGAGAGGTAAAGCAACTTTCATAAATTCACCTAACTGGCAGGTGGGACAGCTAAATGAAAGCCCGAGCTTCCAATCCCCACTGGACTTGGTTTCTAACTCACACCGTCCTGCCTTGACTCCTGATCATATGCAGCAACTCACACAAAAATACAGCTTGCTGCCATTGTTGTGCTGTAGGAGTGGACAGTAAAGTGAAGCCCGAATGAAAGTAAATTATTACAAAGTGACTTCATGACAAAGAGTAGTAACCTTCAAGTTATCCTTCTTCCTGTGAGGCTCTGCAAGTCAAAACTTAAAGTTATACCAATAAGCATAAATACAGATGCAATATTGTACTTAATATTCACAAATCCTTGAGGAAATCCCCAACAATAGATAGAGGGATAGATAGATAGATGATAGATAGGTAGATAGATAGATAGACAGATAGATAGATAGATAGCAAAAACCCCACCAATATTAGATGAGCCTGTGGTATGTACGAAAAACCATTCTAAGCAGTGAGTCCTGCCCTCAAAACACTAGTAAGAAAGGCAGAAATTCAAGCAATCAAAAAGGAATGTGAAATTGCATTACTGAGCCTTTATTTTATGCTGTCCTCTGTAAACTTTTCTTCACCTCATGCCTGTTCATTGACACAAAGAAAGAGGAAAAGAGAATGGGGAATTCTAAGAGTGCAAAGGCAAATACAATACGACTGTGGAGGAAGCAGCACTGTTCAGGCAGCAAACTGTCTTCAAACAAGTTGGGCAAAAGAAATCTAGAGAAATAGAGCAAAAGAAACCTAGAGAAATTTCCTGTACATTCCAGAAATTCTCAAGTGATTCCTTCACTATTTTCCAAAGCCAAGTTGGATATGTCTTCTTTACATAACACATTCCTTGAAATGAATTTATTAGAATTGTCTTCTAATAAAGTAAATGGGATCAGATTGGAGTATAGTTCTAATGGTTATTAATGATTTGCTTTCTAGATATGAAGCCAGGAAAGAGAAATAAAATAGGATACAGACTAGTGGGGGACACAATCAAGGGGAAAGCAATGTTGATGCAAGGGGAGCTGTACTCTAATGTCCGGGCACAGAATGCCACAAGCATGAACCCAAGAGCCATCTCGCCTTGTCTCTCTCTGCTGAAAGACTTCCCAGAGGTTGCAGTAACCTCATACCTGCAGAGTGGACAGGCTGATCAAGGCAGAGACGCAGACAGATGAGCACACTGTCAGTTAAGGGGAGGGCTGTGGCCACGGTGCTGAGTGCCCAGCTGAACCTGGGTCTGCTCATGCAGGGAGACGGGTCTGTGGGAGGCATAATCAGAGCATCAGGCAACACCAGGAGAAATGCCCCAAGAGGGGAAGTGCTAGGAGCTCTTTGCCACTGTACCGCTGAGTGCTTGGGAAGAGATGTGAGTGGGGATGAGCAAAAAGATTAAGAAAGGAAGTCACTCTTTGGGGTTTTAGGAATTAGGTAGACGATCATGTTCTAAGTACAAAACTGGTCTTCAGAACAGGATGGAATGTCTTGCTCTGATAAAACTTAATTTCACATGTTCAATGAGGTGCCTGTGGACGATTCACACGTAGATATGGCAAAAAATGTAGGTCTGAGGTTCAGATGTGAGCCCTGAAGTTATTATGCACTCATTATGTGTGTGTTAAAATGTGATAATTGAGTAAATCATTTTTAAAGATGTGGAAATTATCCATGAGTGTAAGAGGAAAAAAATGAGAAAGGGCAAAAGTAAAGAGAGAAAAACAAAAACATATTAAATTTTCCAAGAATAAGGCCCCAGTAAAGGGCTATAAACGTTAATCGGCACGCAGTTATTCTTTGCAAGGGATGTCTTTATTTTTCGCAGGTTTCACTCCAGGCTTCCTTATTCTAAGGTCAATGATCTGTCTGTTCTACTTCATTTCTTTCCCTATGAGTGAATTCTCTGCTGGTATGTGGGAGGAGGGACTATCACAAGGGAAACCTGTATCTTGTGTAGTTACTAATGTTGCTTCCAGACAGAAGATATCTTCCGACTAAAGCTTGTTTTCAAGGCAACTTTAACCTCCCTGTTCCTGAAGCTGTAGACCAGCGGGTTGAGCAGAGGCACCACAATGGTGTAGAACACAGTGGACACTTTCCCTTGGTCCATGGACAAGGCAGAAGAAGGACGGAGGTACATGAATGCCCCCGACCCAAAGAAAACAGAAACGACAATCATATGTGAACTACAAGTGCTGAAGGCTTTAAACCTTCCTTCAGTGGAACGGATGTGAAGGATGCTAGTGAGGATGAATGTGTAAGAGACAATGAGAGTGACGCTGGGCACACAAACACTCAAGCCAACGTCAATAAAAACCACCAGTTCATTGAGCTGAGTGCTGGTGCAAGAGAGCTGCAGCAGGGGAAGGATGTCACACATGTAGTGGTTGATGGCGTTGGCCTCACAGAAAGTCAACCTCAGCATGCACCCGGTGTGGGCCCAGGCACCGAGGAATGCTCGCACATACACAGTCACAGCCAGCAGGGAGCAGATGCGAGGGGACATCATGACTGTGTACCGCAGGGGCTTGCAGATGGCCACGTAGCGGTCATAGGCCATCACTGTCAACACATAGCACTCTGCAGTGACAAAGAAGCAGTAGAAAAAGAGTTGAGTCATGCAGCCTGCATAAGAAATGGTGTTTATCTTTGATACGAAGTTTACCAGCAGTTTTGGCATAATAACAGAAGAGTAACAGAGATCAATAAAGGATAAATTGAAGAGGAAGTAGTACATGGGCGTGTGAAGGTGAGAATTCAGCGTGATCAGAGTGAGCAAGCCCACGTTTCCTGCCACAGTGACGGTGTAGATTCCTAGGAAGAGAAAGAAGAGGGGGAGCTGGGGCCCGGAGTGTTCTGTTAAGCCCAGCAGGATGAACTCAGTGACAAAGGAACTGTTTCCCATGTCCATCCTCTTGGAGCAGGATCTGAAACACAGAGAGTGGAGTTGCTTTTGAGGTGGACCCAGATTTGTGATGCAGTCCTCTGCCTGTTCCCCTCTGCATCCAAGAAGGTAGGAAGGTCCGCAAAGGTTCAGCTTGTTTTCTGGAAAGCTGGATCTGGCATGGCTTCTACAAGCAGAGCTGGTGCACGGAGATGGAAGCAGAGTGTAAGCACACTGGAGAAATGTGTCAGAGGGGAGAGCCGGAGGTTTCTTTTGTCTGCTTCAGTTTGTGGCTGACATTCCCTCAGCTGATGCTTCTGAGTTTTTACTCACAGCGCTCTGGCTGCCCTGGCCGGCAAGTGGGTGCACAGTCGTGTGGACACCAAAAGTACTGTGTCCGCGGCAGACTTAAGGCAGCAGACGCAAATGTTCTCTGGCTTCCCCAGCACACCAGGCAGGAAGGTCATCCAGTCAGCGTGGGCACCTGGGTGTCTTTCACAGGAAACTCCCTACAGGGCAGAAGGCTTGCGGGCATCGCAAACTGTCATCTCAGCACCACTTCTCACCTCTCCTTCCCTCCCACACAGACCTTTTCATGATCTGCACCTGGAGCTCAGAGCTGGGAAAACAGAAAGGGTCACAGGATATCAAGCAAGAGGATGCGGCCGTCACCCTCCTTCTGCCTAGAGGCCTCAGAACTGTGCTCGTGGTCTCTCCACTACCGTCCTCCAAAGAGCAATAGCCTGCTGCTGCGGGGTGAAATCGCTCTCACCCGAAGCCCCTCCTGCAGTGTGAAGACACGCTCAAGACCTTTGTAAGTCAGTCTCTGACTGCTCGGAGAGTTAAATAAAGACTGTGATTTTTAATTAGGTTTTTCCCAGATGCAATAATTAAATTACTAAAACCCCAAGGAGCACTCTTTTGCAACTAATCACAAGCAGCATTTTGTAGATGATTTTATTCTAAGGATGAAGATCTGCGGGATTTAGTTCTGAAGTTTTCTCAGGAGTCTCACCATAATTAAAATCCTTCAAGAAAAACAGATTTTAAAAAATTGCTTATACATCAGTGAATAAGTTTTTACCCGGGTATTTTTGGAAATGACACTGAACTCAAATTTCACCTCAGAGATTGCACACTCTCAAGGACAGATGAGACAGAAAACTTTCCACATTCCTCTTTCTCTCTGTGCTTCTTTGATTTCTAAATATTGTTCCTAACACATAGCTAATGACATATAAAATACTTTTGAAAACATTACAGGTATGTATGTACATATCCTCACACACATGCAATTTTGTTATAGCATCTTTGGTTATAGGATGTACACTACTGTATACACCCTTCCTTTTTTCTTTTTCTAAATTTTATTTTTACATTTTAGATATATATAATGATCATATTCATCATAAGGGCTTAGTACCTGTAGATGTTATATTGTGATTGTCTTTTTCTCCCTTTTCCCTTCCCTCCCTCCGAGTCTTCCTGCGCCCCTCATTTATGACACCTTTGTTTCCAGTTTTTCCATCTTTTCCTTTTCTTTTCCCTTTCTTCTTTCCCCCTTCTTCCTCCCCCACTTCCCCTTCCCCTCTGACCACTTTCTTTGTATTTCACAGTATCTATTATACATTTTGGTCCTTATTTACAATTCAGTTTCTCATACTAGAGAGACAATGTGATATTTGCTGATAATGTGTGTCTGATTTATTCCAGTTAAGAGTATGGTCTCAAGGTATATCCATTTACCTACACATGTCTCATGTTCATCCTTTTTTATGGCTGAGGAATACTCCATCGTATAAAAATATCCACATCTTCTTTATCCATTCAAAGTGTAGACTGGTGCAACCACTGTGGCAATCAGTGTGGAGATTCCTTAAAAAAACTACAACTAGAGGTCTCATTTGACCCAGATCCCCTTCTAGATATTTTCCCAAAAGAATTGAAAATATTATACCACAGTGATACATGCACATCTGTATTTACAGCCACACAGTTCATAGTAGCTAAATCTTGGAAACAGCCCAAGTGCCTCCCTCCTTTTTCCTTTTTTTTTTTTTTTAATTTTTTTTATTTATTTTTTTAACTAAGAACATGTATTGGTACATTGTCCATATATTGATCACATTTAACATGTTTGTTTTGTACCTGTACATGGTGTCTCTTGGTTCTCCCCCCTCTACCCTCCCCTCCCTTCTGTTCCCTCCACCCCTATTTACAGCAGGTTTATTTACAATTCTCCATGATTTCCCTTTCCCCTTTCTTTCTGTTTTTTCCCTTCCTGCTTCTCCCCCTTCCCTCTTTCTCGTACTGCTCTCCTTCCTTTTTTCTTAGCACTGCCTTTTTCTTCACTAGCTCTCCACAAACCCTTCTCTCCCAATTACTCATATGTATAGCTTAATGTATACATGTTTTCCTAGTTGCTTATATAATTAAAAACATTTATTGAGACTTCACACTTGAATTACAAAGTACTCATTTTTGAAATCTTGTTTTTGTCAATTAAAAACACTTTATAGAAATATCACCCATATTCTAGTGCATGGATATATCATATTATACACAACCACTTCATACTAATGGATTCACTGTTTTCCAGTTTTTTAATCACCCAAAACAGTGCTAAAATCATCATTACTGTGCATACATCTTGATATACAATTTTATTTCAATAGAATTAATTCCAGGCTTGTTGTCTTCCATTTAATTTCAGATGGTTTTTGCACAAACTATAATCAGATCACCACAGGAATTGTATGAAATTACCTTTCTCCCAACACTTCCATCTGTAAATGTGGGATGTGGTATTGGTCTTTTATAAGTACGACAGTCCAATAGTGATAAATTGTTATTACTTAAAATTGCCTTCCCCTCTCTACTACTGAATTTAGGAATCTCTTCACAAATTTGTAAACCTTTTTTCATGGTTTTCCTGTGACTTGATGTATATGGCCATTCTCCCTTTTCTATGGAGTCTTCTCTCTTCTTGTTCAATGGAAGAATATGCTGGACACTAGTCGTGTGACTGGTATTAATATTTAGACTAGATTTTTCCTTTACTCTCAATGGATTCATTTGTGTAATGTTTCTTTTGGTGCGCAAAAAATACAAAAAGTTTTGCAGTGAAAATGTCTACTTTGATATATGTGATGTCCGCACAATAACCTGTGTACCTCTTCTCTGGTACAATAAGCTTGCATCACTATCAAGCCCTCAGAACCAAATTCTAGCCTCATCCACAGCCTCCTCCAGTTTATTATCAACCCAACAGACAAGATCATGTTTCTAAAATACCAAAGTTTGGTTTGAATCTCCTATACTCCATTTCACTTGGAAAAAAGCGCAAGTGTTACAAGGTCTGCAGGATCTAACATCACCTTCCCCGGTGGTCAGTGCCTATATCCAGCTCCTGTCTCTTGCCCTCAATACTCTCATTCACTAAAATAGACTTTATCTTTTTTTATTCATGCAACATAATCCATAACACCCACCCTCTAAGATATTTCACCAGATATCTACTCTAAATATCACCCTCTTGATGAATTAGGGACCATGTATGATTCATCTTGATATTTTTTTATACATATTTCCAGACTTCAACATAAGTGTCCCCTTTGGTTTGCTTCTCAGAGACTGCCAGGCTGGAGTGGAACTGCTATGGGGCTGTATCTTAAAATGTAAATTGTATGTGGTTGCCTATAAAATATTCTATTTGATAATTTTGCTTAAGAATTACTGCTCAACTATAGTATTCTCATTTTAATAAAAGGAAGTGGAGTCATGACACTCATTACATCTGATTCATGACCCTCATTAGTGCTGATTCATTCCCCACTAATGGACTTGGGTCAACAATATGTTCATATGAGAAACTTAACGATAAGAGGGGGAAGAGAGAAGACAAGTAGGTGGTTTTCCTTAAAATTTTCCGTTCAATATTCTCTTAATTTTGATATACCTCTGTATCTCAGAAAGATATATTTCTACTACAAAATTCCAAATATGGATACTGATTGGCCTTAGTGTTATACATTAAAATATTACCAACAATTTTAAGTCACATTTGAGTAAGCTGAATAAGTGGAAATTAAGAAATGACCATGAGATAGAACAATGTTTTTTGGTAGAAAGCAGACATTGCTAATTTAGGGAGGTTTAAATAAAATATAAATTCAAAACCTGTGCTTTTAATCTCACCATTGCATAATTTCTATGATATTTATGAATACTTGTCCATTTGAATATAGTAATTCTTATTTTAAAGGGAGGAATATATATATATATATACACATATATATAGACCCACACAAACATTATGGTATATAACATGATGTACATGTGGTATTTAACATGATGCATAGATAAGTATATACCTACTTCAATGATTACCTCAGGAAAGCAATTTTATGCATTCATCTCTTTGCGCAGTTATATTTTCTGTGTATGGAAAGAACATCTAAATTTTCTTTTGTTTTAGAATACTCTATTAGTTATTTTTCTAGACTCAATGGTTTGCAAGACAGCAGATTTAATACAGGACAAGTACAAGATACAGCATTCATGCACACAAGGCAAATGCAGGAAGAGTACAGAATGTCGACCTATGCAACGGAGACCTGAAGGATCCAATCAAGGGCTGGGAGCCCACAGCACTGTCCCATTTACGTCCATGTCTGCACTAACAGGCTGAAGAAATCTATCCTGGAGCCAGGGTATGCTACTCACAGCAGAGATGAAGACCAGAGCTCCCCTGAAGCAACAACAGCCATCCTCGTTGACAGCAAGGCCCTGAGCTCCTTCTTTGAGGAAAACGCCCCAGTCCTCTTCAGGAGAACCAGCCGTGGCAGAGCAGCTGGGAAACAGCTGGCAACTATCTTCTGCTCCCATTCTCCTTTATGTTGAGTCAGCCACAGTCCTCAGGTGGATGTTCTATACCCAGAACCACACCAACTCAATCCAGCTGGGCGTTCCTGCTCAAGTTGACCATATCAGTCCACCACAAATACAATTAAGTCTGAGCCAAATACTAATGTCTTCATTACTTCCTCATCACTGGGCAAAATACCCAGCACTCACAACTTAAAGGCGGAGAGGTTTATTTTTGGTTTCTAAATGATTCAGAAAGATCTGATAGAAGAGAACTGCTCACTTCATGGCAGCCGGAAAGCAAAGAGAGAAGGGAAGAAGCATAGAGGATCATATACCTATCCTTCTAGGTCACACCCTGAGTGACCTGCCTCTTCCACCTCTTCCAACTACGGCCGACTGCTTCCTGACATCACACTCAGCTCCGGTTTTCTCAGTGGATTAACCCACTGATAATTATAGCACCCCATGATCCAGGCGCCTTCCCAAGCCAAATCTCTGAACACATGAGCATTTGGGGAGCCAGTCTAGATATAAACCGTGGCAATTATGCATTAGATCTACAGAATTCTCCAACCTATACATAGCGACAAGCTCGTACCCTGCATCTGCATCTGAATCTGCCTCTTCCCACCACCACTGCCTTCATCACCACCAAAAATATCTTTTTACACTCTGTGTCTATGTGTTTAATTATTCTAAGATTCTACATATAAGTGAGATTATGAAGTATTTCTCTTTCTGTGTCTCACTTTTTGCACTTCACATATTTTCCTCCAGGTATATCTCATATGCTGTCACACATGGCATGATTTTTCCTTTTAAGACTGAATAACAGTCCATTCTACATAGATATACTGCAACATTTCTTTATCCAGTCACGTACCAGTGGATACTGAAGTTGATTACATATCTAATTGTGAATAATACTGCAGAGAACATGGGACATCTCAGAGGTATTGATGTCTTTCTTGTGGAAGAGGATAGGATTCAGAGTCATACATTAATCCTAAATTTAGTTTTTGAGGAATCTTCATATGGTTTTCTATAATGGCTGCACCAATCTACATTTCCACCAAGAGCATACAGATTTCCCTTCTTTCCCTATCCTTGCCAAAACATCTCTGTCTATTTGATAATGGTCATCCTAACAGGTGTGTGGTGATATTTCAACATGGTTTTGCATTTCACTGATATTAGCGGAAGCAATTTGTAACAACCACATGAATCTATAATTAGTATATTGCCAGCACTCCAGAAATCCCCAACGTGTCTCTTCCTCATTGTAATTCCATCTATCCTTCCATTTCTCACCTTGAATCTGTTGCAATAACTTCCTGGCTTTTCTTTACACCTTGTTCACCTAAGTAGGGTCTGGTCATCATCTGCATCCAGCCCACAGAAGGATGAAAAAAATGTGGAAAAGGCACAATGTTGTCTATGAAATGGTGTCCATTGTATCTGGAACTGTCACATGTCACAGTGCATTGCAAGAAAGACTGAAGAAAGTCTGTTCTGGAAGAGGAGTTGAACAGCAGCAAGTTTTGTCTCAGTGGTGCTCATATTGGTGCTAATCTAAGATTAAAGAAGACATTGAATATTACAATTTCCTACTGCCCCGGCACTAACATGAGAATGATTATACAGGCCGCTTTTATCTGTTTTCTTTTAATGTATAGGCCAGTATAAATAATGAATATATTCACACATTCTAAACAAAGCTATAAAATATAACTATGAAGAATACATTCTAAACATTTTTTTTATGTATTTTGCTTTTATTTATGCTCTTAGGTACTATTATTCACTAAATTTACTATTCATGCTGCACTGATTGTTAAAAATAGGAAAATTTTGTATAATTAAAAAAATTGATAGATTTAGAATCAAAATGCCAAGTCCCAATCTCAACTCTATCACTTAGAAATTACAACTTGGAACAACCATGAACATCCCTGAGCTGTTTCCCAGCATGTAGAAGGTGGGAACGAGGACTTTCCCTTGCCTTGACCCTGAACTCCAGTTCTTGCCTGAAGGATGGAGGGACTTAGGGTTACGGTGCAGAGGTAACTGCACAACTCGCCTCCTAGGGGAGCTGTAGCTTTGTCAATTGGTTAACCCAACTCCATGTCTGGGAGAGACTTCAAACAGGGAGGGTGATCTACCAGCTTACGACTCACCGAGAAAGAGGGAGGCACTGCCTCCGAATGTGAAACTTCCGAATAGTGCATGAGATATTAATGTTTCGAGGAATATGTTATGTAGAGTGAAGTCCGGGAGAGAAATGACATCCTCCGTCTAGTACCCATTTTAATTAATTAGCGAAAGGTCGCAATGCTAGAGACAAAAGCCAGCTGTGCCAGACTTAAGGAAAAATTTCCTGTTAGTTCCCAATATGGATGTTACGCCAACATAATCAATTTCAGAATCATTTTGACTACAAAGCCATTTATAATTTATCTCATGTAGGATGTAACTTTTCTGTGTGCATTATGGAAATTTACCTGCATATTTCCTGTTACTGCACCTTTATGTTGATGACATGAATGGCAAACACATTGACACAACTTGCTAGCCACTTAATTCCTGCCAGATACTTGAGGCAAGTGCAAGAGTGCATGTGTGTGAGCAAATAAGCAATTATTTCTTCTTGCTAAATTCAGCAAATACTTCCTACTGAGCTCTTCTGCCTCTCTGGAGTTGAAACCAGGAACCACATACTTGAATCTATTTGCAAATAAAGAAGCAGGATCCTGGATTATATAATCGGTGTTAAGTAGTCATTTCATAAACTGCAAAACTTGGAAGTCACTGTGTGTGTATGTGTGTGTGTGTGTGTGTACCGTAGCGTAGGAACTCATTGTAAAGAGAATGGTGGAGGGTGTCAATAAAGCCTGGGCTTTAAGGAAGTAAAAGATAAATAACACAAAGCATATTTTACTTCTGACTTCCTCAGCCTTCAACTGGAGCACACCAGGTCATGGTTATTTCAAAACAAATCCCAAGCTACAACAGCAGTTGAGTAGAGAAAATTTGCACTAAACAAATTCAGAGTGCAAATGGAAAACTTCCTTTCAAGTCCTTACTAATAGGACCATCTTTTGTTCTCAAAAATCCAAGCTTTCCCACTAATGTTGAAATAGTCTTTCCAAGTAAAGTAGCATAGGCAAATCCCACTGCTTCCAATTTAACTCTCAGCCATGACAACTCCAAATCTCTTACATGTTCTCCATTATTTCCTTTGTGCCATTCACCTAAGAGGCAATGCCAAAAAAAAATTTATGGATAAATCTATGTACTGTATGTAAACTGCCAGACTTAGCTTCCTTTTGAAAGAAATTCAAACAGATAATTTGAGCTTAGTTTGGTAGCTAACTCAGCTATTTTTTTAAGCTTTGCTGTGCTGAACTTTTAAAAAGCATATTTAAAGTGATTTAATTTTAAAGGAAGTCTATCTTTTTTGAAAATGAAACAGACTTTATTTGTATTTTAATCTTCAAATGAAAGTTCAGAGTTCCAGGTTTGATCTTTGAATGAAAGTTCAGGGTAAATGCAGACTTGACCACATAAATAGTAATGAAATACATGCCTATGCAATGCCAGCAAAGGGTACCAAAGACATAGATATTGATTTCTTATTTAAGTGTTCTTTTATTCAATGGGGAGAAAGTGTTATTAAAAGGGATTGTAAATAAAGGAAAAAAATTTTAAAACCAAGTTCAAATATTATATATAAGAAGAACTTGTTGAGAAAAGTCAAACATCCTGATATTGGAGTCATCAGATAGGGAAGAAATGATAACTTCAAATATTAAAATAAGAATTTAGCTATGCTGCACATTTAAATACAAACAAGTCAACAAATCACATATCCTGAATATAACTGTACCCCAATATTAAATGGAAAATAGAAGTGAAAAGTAACATGTACTTTTATAATTCTTTTGAAAATATTTAAATTGTCACTTGGGACCTCAGACTAAGGATTTCAGAGAAGTCGCCTTTTTGTTGTTTTCTCACAGGAAAATCATCCATCATTCTGCTCTTCAAAAGACAACACAATTTGTTTTATTCTCCGAAGAGCTTTAAGACACTCATTGTTTTCTCTGATAAAATATGAAGTTTCAATACCTTAAATTTCATATGAGAAACAACATATGAAAGCCAGAAGTGATTTACTTGTTCGCTGGTCCTCCTTCCCTCTGAGTTGACCTTTATTTAAAATCAAATACAATAAGCCTGCATCAGAGCCAGAAAACAATTTACAATCTTCATACTGCTAGCTTCTTCCACAAAAGAAGAGAGTAGCAACTTCCATTTTGCTACTATTTTACTTTCTAAATTCCTTTTTCCTAACTTGAATTTTGGCTGATCAACTGGTATTTGTGTGAGTGTGTGTGTATGGGTGTGTGTGTTTGTTTGTTTGTTTTTGTTTGTTTGTTTGTTTTTCTTTTTTTGGTGCTGGGAATCGAACTCATTCCTAACTTGAATTTTAAATAGCATTTGCTCACATTCTTTCTGACTCCCCACAAATGTGGCAACTGTTGTTCTAGAACAGTATTAACGAAGGGTCATTCCTGTTCAAAAGATTTACCAAAACTTTCTAAACAGTGAAGGACAATTCAACAGTACTCTACAAAACAGGACACATGCTTAAATTAAAAAGAGCTCTCTCTTTGTCTGTTTCTTCGGGAACTGGTTTGAGTTCGACTGTCTCACAAGTCCCTATTCTCTCAATTAAAGGACCCTGAAAGTCAATTCTAATCTCTTTTTTTTTTTAATATTTTGTTCCAAATTTGAGCCATCACCTTCCATAGTAGCCCAATAGGTATCTGCTTTCCCAACAAAAAGAATCATCACGTTATCCATCTTAACCACCACAAAAAATAATAATGCACCAATAAGCCTTAGAAAATGTCATGCATCCTCCTAGAATAAGATCAACTTTCAAAGCAGAGTCATTTTCTTATGTTTAATATTTAATAAAAAAATCTGAGAACATGAAATAGACAGAAGGTATTCCAGAAAAAGTAGTAGGTTTGAAAACAAAAGACTAACAGTCCTTTCCAGGCTTTTTCTTTAAAGTGCTGTAGAACCTTTAAGTAAATTCTTTACCTCTTTCAATTTCAGTGTCTCCTCTGTACAATAAATGTATATTACAATCTAGTATTTGCTATTTAAGCTATACACAATAAATACAAAATCTCTGAAAAATGTTTTATAGTGTTTAGAGCTGCAATGTGGGTTGAACTGGTTAGATTATACAGAAACATCTGTACTTGTGAACATCACCATTTGAAAGACACACATTCTTGCCCAGCAGAGAATAGGAAACACAGAGAGAAAGAAATTATGTGGTTTGTGCTTTTTCACAAGTGGCAAATAGAAATAGTCTTGCCCAGTGACATAATGTCCACTTAGATTTACCTTATTTAATTATATGCAAAAACATTCATTATTTTTGAGAACAGGTTATAATGACAATGAAAAAATAAAAGAAAGGAAATTCTTTTTCTAACACAACTTGTAAATAGGAAAGATGGTAAAGGAGAAATTGTGGAACTAGTAAGAAAAGAAAGAAAGTCTAAAAACTGAAAAATAAAACACGTTTTTCAAATTTCCTTCCTCTGGATAAGTAAGAAATGTGATAAGAAAGCTGGCACTAAAAATATTTTAGGTAAACACAATCTCTCCACAAAAACACAGATACTGAATTTGATCAAAACTTCCCCTTGCTCAAGGTTTTTCTCAGGGCAACTTTAACATCTTTGTTTCTCAAGCTGTAGATTATAGGGTTCACCATGGGAACCACAATGGTATAGAAAACAGAAGAGATTTTTGCCTCATCCATAGATCCGGCAGAGGATGGTTTGAGATACATAAATGCACCTGAACCAAAGAACAGAGAAACTGCAACTATGTGGGAGCTGCAGGTGCTGAAGGCTTTGGACTTGCCTGCAGTGGACCTTAGTCGAAGGATGCTGGAGAGGATGAAGCCATAAGAGATGAAGATGGTGACACTGGGCACGATGATGTTGATCCCCACCACAATGAAAACCTCCAATTCATTGACATAAGTGCTGGTGCAGGACAACTCAAGCAAAGGGAAGATGTCGCAGAAATAGTGGTTGATCATGTTTGTGTCACAGAAGGTCAGTCTCAGCATGCATCCTGTGTGGGCCATGGAGCCAGAAAAGGCCATCAGGTATGAACCAAGCATGAGGGTGCAGCACACTCTAGGGGACATGGCAGCGCTGTACATCAGTGGATTGCAGATGGCCACATAGCGGTCGTAGGCCATTGAGGTCAGCATATAACATTCAGAAATGATGAAAAAACTGAAAAAGTACAACTGTGTCATACACCCTCTGTAGGAGATAAGATTCTTTTTAGATATGAAGTTCATCAACATTTTGGGAGTAAACACAGAAGAATAACAAAGATCAATAAAGGATAAGTTGAAGAGAAAAAAGTACATGGGAGTGTGAAGGTGGGAATTCAGCCCGATTAGAGTTATCAAACCCAAATTTCCCAACACAGTTACCATATACATTACTAGAAACAGAAAGAACAGGGGTATTTGGATAGCAGGCTTGTCTGTCAATCCCATTAGAATGAATTCAGTCACAAAAGAGTCATTTTCAGGAGCCATACTGCTCCACGATAATCTGTGAACAGAGGAAAAATAGTTCGGAGTCCACCTAACTCTTCCAACAATACATCTGAAAATAGCAAACCCATATTCATAGGACTTACCTTTAATGTTGCCATGGTACTGAATAGCATTGTCTTCTTATTATTAGAGCCTAAGTAATTAATTATGGTAAAGAACATTGCTAATTTTACCAATAGAATTAAGGCCAGTGCTGCTACACCTAAACATTACTGCTAGAAAAAACAAGCAAGAAAGTAGAAGAAAGCTAGGTCACACATACACTTGTCTTTCTTTCATCTTATCATTTCTTTCTTTGCCTGGAGCCTTCCTTTACCAAACTGGAGACAAGGGCTTTCATCTTTGTGTTGACCTCTAAAGCAAATTAGACTCTGATGAGGTTAGAACCATGAACAATTTCTAATCTAAAACAAAAGAACCAGACTCCAGAAATCATTCAGTTACCATCCCATGACATAGAAAAACTTAGATATCTTGAAGAATGAGAGCTCTGACTATGAATAAAGAATTTGCTTATTAAAATACTCTACCCCCATTTCCACTAACCCTCAAAACACACTTTACTCCCCTCAGAGATATTCTTCTTCCAGTTTCACTTGAGTTTTAGGGTTGCAGATAACCAAAAAATAACATATTTTAGAACCCTGGACTTCATCTCAAAACATGATATGACAAAGAGAAATTATTCTGAATCTCACCTAAATATAAAAATGTTTATAAACAGAGAATAGGATGTTATTAATTGCCATTGGCCAGTGGAGGAAAAATCAGGTGCTGTTGGCCAAAGAGTAAAATGACTCAATTGTACAAAATAATTAAGCTTTGGAGATCTATTTTACACCATGTTTACAACAGCTAAAATACTATATTGTTTAATTACAATTAGATAAAAATATGTTGATTTTCTTCTTACTATGTGTATATACATACAGAATATACACACACAAAGGGTAACTATGTAGAGGTGATGACTATGTTAATTACCTTCTTTGTTCAGATCATTTCATACGTTATGTCAACACGGTAAATTGTATATCTCATACATATATAATTATACATGCTAATAATTTCTGAATAAGGTGTTAGAATGGAGGACAATAATATCAACAGATTTCAGAACTTACCTTCCTTAAGAGAGAAAATTTTAGTCTTTACTGATTTTTACAGCAATGGTATGAGAAGGACAACACCAGGCCCTCAGGCTTTGGTTGCTTCAATTATAACAGGCTGCAGCACAGACTTAATTTCTCATACTTCCTGGAAATCCTTCTGAAAGAGTGGTGATAATTTATAGTGATAATTGTTTCTCCTACAAAACATCAACTTTGGAGAAAAATAAACAGCCTTTCTTCTTATCACATTTTCCACTGCAGGAGACACCAGAAGATCTAACATGAGTTTACTGACCTAACGCTCCTGGCTATAAGCAAGGAATAAGCTTGCTCGGTCTCTAGAGAGCAGAGACAGACCTAAAAAGGGACTGAAGGGTCTGTGTTTATTTCTTAAATCATGCTATGTCTTTAATTCCCTGGGGACTCAACACCTCACTCAGGTTTTCCCTTCTCTTTAGGGACTGCACATCCACCATCTCCCATTTCCCTTGCTCTCCTATGGGAAATTTGTTTGGGTTCTTTTTCTCTTTATTCCCACGTCTTTAGTGGCAATTATCCATGGAGTCTGCGTCCAGATTTTCTTATTTCTTTACCTGAAAATTTTCAAGGAGTCCAGCAGTTCACTACATTGTCAGTCTTTAATCGGGTACCAAAAGACCTTTATTGTGTTGCATGTATACTAAAGTTTTAACCTCTAAACACTAACTGAAAATACCTACCTGCTGAGCAACATGGTGATGAGGTCAGCAATTTCTAAGTCTCTCATAGGAAAAAGAAAGTGGCTAGAGAGTTAAAAAATTTGTGTCTGAATTCTGCTTTAAATTCCTCGTTACAGAATTTGGACAAATTAACATCCTTGCGTAAGAGAATCACATTTGTGAAATAGGGGAAGCTTAAATAACGTTGCTTCACTGGATTGTTGCGATGATTATCTTTAAAACAGATATGAGAAAGGGTCAAAATAATGCTCCGAGTAAGGTAAATAGTCAGCTGTCAACTGTTTCGGCTTGTATCTAGATGGCCCTGTAGAACTGCATGGCGTTTTACTACAGTGGAACACTTATTAAGCACTTTTTGTCTTCCATGGTTGCCCCTTTCTTGATGCTTTGCTGTTCCTATTTTCTTCAGCTCTACATCTGAAATACATGAGATTAAAAAGAAAACTCATCACTATGCCTTCTCATGAACTGTAAGATTTCTAGTAGATCTGCTTTCTTTTCGGTACTTTTCAGAGCCTTTTCATGTTCGTTTTATACATAATGTCCAGGGTTTATATTTGTACTTATTAGGAGAAATAATTGACTCCATATTCCCAGATGTAAACTGGCTCAGATATTGTTTCCATTTATATCTATTTTAGAGAGTTAACTTAGAAGCTGGATATCATTTTGAAATTTGAATTGCACATGTATTATTTTACATATGTGTACAGCAATTCTATAATGGACATAATGTCTTTTAAGAGGGAGATGAGAGCTCAGAGAAATTTAGCAAATGATCCAGAATCAGACAAACTAATATGTATCAGGATGAATGTATTTAGATCATTCATTCACCATTTCATTTGAACATGTCTTCAAGAGTCTTTCCAACTTTGAAGGTAAGTGCAATTTTGGGTGCTACTCAATCTCAGTTTTGTAGAAGCAAGTTACCTTTTCACAACCCTTTAGATGATCTGGTTCAATGACCTTTTCTGTAAACTGCTAAGCCCCATGAACCTGAGTCCCATGTATACTGACAGTGAGCTGCCAAAGACTGAAGGCTAAAAAATTGCCAACTGAAGTCATCAACTGGAGGTCTTTGTTCTTTTTGAACAGGATGATTTTTTCATGTTGTGCTTAGCCCTCTGATAAGACCATCAAATTTAGCACCGTTACTTGATAAAATACTGGTTAATAAATTTTAAAATGTGCAAGGATAAAAGAAAGAGCTTTATTAATTGAACCAGTAAGTTAAATGTTGCAATGAAGTTGTTTTCAGTATTTTGACTGAAAAAGGGCATTAGAGTTGACAGACTCAATCTTCTGATATTTATTTAAAAGTTTTAATGAACTTGTTTCAGGAATAAGTGGGTTCCCAGCTTGTTGCCCCTTTCTAAAAAGATCAAATTTAAAGGGGAATATCAGATGGCACAAGCTTTGTAGACGACACCCACATTTGCAGAGACAGTGGACTATCAATTACCATTAGGAAGTTGCTTACGTTGATGATCGGAGGCACAGTTGTTTGTGGTGGACTCTGCTTCCACCCAATTGTGAGCAAGCATCAGAATCACCTGGAGTCACAGAGGCCTGGAGCCTTACCTGGAGGCCTGGAGCCTTGCTCGGAGTCCCTGGCTCAGCAGGTCTGGAATGGAATCAAAAATTTGCGTTTCCGACTGATCCCCACATACTGCTGAATCTGCAGGTCTGGGCACCACATCATGTGAAGCACCACCCTTGACCAACAAGGATGGCACCGCAGGCAGTAGTAACCCTTACGCAGTCCATATTAGCTCATATTCTACATCCTTGGGAGAGAGACTGGGTTCTGGAGTCAGTGAGAGAATGTACTTTCCCACAGTGTTTCAGCTAGCACAGTGAAGCTGAAGAACACCCCCATCACTGTGTGTTTGTTACGTCATAGAGATGCTGCAGTGTAGCTTAGTCACACAGTGTTTGTCTTTCATGTGAGAGACACAGGGATGAGCCTCAGTGCCACAAAAAGCTTACTTTGTTATAAAAATTTTAGAATGACCTAATTAGTTGGCTGTGTTCATAAGGCTAGGAATAAAGAACTATGTTGAGGATGTGGAGAAACTCAATCCCCCATACATTACGAGTGGGGAATCTAAAATTATATAAGCACTTTGGAAAATAGTCTGTTGGTTCCTCAGAGAGTTCAAAAAATATTTAGCATATGATCAAGCAATTCTGCCTCCAAGTATACTCCCAAGAAAATTGAAAACATTTCCAAATTTCGTAAATGTCTACATTGTACACAGGTATTCACTGTAGCATTATTCATAATAGACAAAATGAGAAAATAACCCAACCGATGAATGAACAAAATTTGCAGGTTCATACAACGAAATATTTAGACTTAAAAAATAATGAAAGTGTAAATAAAGACTAAAATGTATTATGTTGGGAAAGGGAAGAAAATGTCCAAACGGGAAAGGGACCAAGAGAGGGGGAATGGAACAGAGGACAAGAGAAATAAGGAATGGAAGGAAAAAATGGAAACAAAGCTTTTGTAAATAGGGAGGGGGGAGGGGGCGAGGGGAGGGGAATGGGGAAAAAAGAAGTTTCTCCAATGAAGATGTAAAAATAACCAAAAACTTATGGAAAACATCACCACCATTAAACACTAGAGAAATGCAAATTAAAACTATAATGAGATACTACTTAAACCTAGTAAGACTGATTTTTTAAATGAAATGTAACATATGTTGTCCGGGATATGGAGAAATCAGAACTCCTGTACACTGTTAGAGGAAATGTAAAATGATAGACACACTGTGGAAGATAGTATGAAAGTTCCTGAGAAAAATTAAATATATTTACTATATCATTCAGCTTCCACTTCTAGCTATATATGCAAAAAAATTATGAAAGGAATTACAAGCGGTATGGGTACACACATGTTCAATTAGCATTACCCACAAAAGCTGAAACAGGAAGCAAGCCCAGCATCCTGCAACAAATGAATAGATAAGCAAGATGTGCTTTATATGCATAGTGGAAGACTATGCAACCTTAAAAAGAAGGAAATTTTGACATGTTACAACATGAAAGAGCTTTGAAGACATTATGCTAAGTGTAAAATTCTAGCCACAGAAATTTATATACTATAAATCCACTTATGTGACATATTTATAGTAGCCAAATATAGAAAATAGAATGGTGGTTGTGTGGGTTTGAGGGGAAAGAATAGGGAGCAACTGTTTAATGGACAAAGATCCTTAACTTTACAAGATATAAAGAGTTCTAGAGTTGAATAGCAGTGATGGATGCAAAACATTATGAATATATTTAATACCAAGCAAACATACATTTTAAAAATGGTTAAGATGATACATTTTATGTAACATATTTTACTACAATTTTTAAAACCTTGGGGAAAAAAGAAAGGGAAGAAAGAACAATTATAAATAATGTCTGAAGAAGCTAACTTATGAGAGACTCAGCAAGACTCTTGAAAGAGTTGAGAAAATAAAACTATGTAATACACTTTTTAAAAAACTATTAATCTAAGAATAATGACTTAAACATAACACAAGTCCACACAATCTGGATAATGCAGTGACTTTCCTTCTCCCATGGAACTTAGAGGAAATTCCACATATGGGCTGGTAATGGGACTCTTCTATGCCCTGACCCAGGCTGGATTACTCTATATGTTCATCTGCTGATCTTTTCTTAGGTAGGACAGTTAACACTAGGAAATCATTCCTGCGTGCAGGGCTTTATTCTCAGTCTTTGTTTATGGATTAGTGTGTTGCTTACTTAAAGAACAAGCTCTAATTAAAGTTCTGTGACTTTATTATACTGGGAAATTTACCACAAATACAAATGTAATGTGTATAAACTACATAGATTCCCACCTATTTTTAAATGGACATATTAAAACTACCATGTAGATCTATAGATAGAATATTGCCAGTGCAACAGAGTCATCCATGTGTCCCATCTTGTACGTGGATCCACTCATTCTTCCTTCTCCATCCTGATTCGGTTAAAATCAACATCTGACTTTCCTTCATAGCTTCACCACCTAAGTAGGACCTCATTGTCACATGCATCCAGCCTACAAAAAGACAAAGAAAATGTGGAAAGGGTACACTATTTACCTGAAATGGTATCCTTCATTTCTAGAACTGTCACATGCCACATCATTGAGAGAAAGAGTGGGGAATGTGTATTCCAAAAGAGGACTAACAGTGGCAACCTCTGCCTCAGTGGGCTGCCCAGATGGGTGCCTCCCAAACGTGGCTGATGTGCGATTAATAAGGTATAAAATGTAAGAATTTACTGCTAACCCTGGGACTGAAAATTAGAATGATGATATAAGCCCCTCTTATCTGTTTCCATTTATTGTATAAGCCATTATGAATTATGAATATATTCACACATTCTGAGTTAGAGCTACGAAATAGAGCTACGAAATATGAACTATGAAGGGTACTTTCTGGACATTTTTCTTATGTGAATATTTTGCTCTTATTTATGCTTTTAGGTACTATCTCTTCACAAAACCATTGTTTCCTTTGCACTAATTTTTTAAAAATAGGTAAATTTTTCATAATTAAAAAAAGATAGATTTAGAATCAAAATGCCTAGTGATAGTGTCTACTCAAACACTTCTAAATTGTGCTTTGGAACAGGCCATCGACATCCTTGAGCACCAGGCCCATCGTCTGTGAGAAGAGCACTAGGATTCCCTCTTCTGCTGACCTGCCAGTCCTTGCCTAAGGATCCGGAGACTGATAAATGGGACAAGGCAGAAGACCTTACAGCCCCCTTCCCCTGAGCATGTGTGACACCATGCAGAGTCTACTCCCAGTGTTTGAAGCAGGTTTTCAGCTTCATACTTAAGAGAGACCTTAAACAGTGCAGGTGATTCCACCAACCTCCCGCACTCCAAGGAAGATGCAATTTCTGCCTCGGAAGTAAAACTTTCCCACACTGAGATTTTAATGTGTAAAGATAAAAATTTTGCATAACATGGTCCTCGAAATAAACTACTTCATCTGACACTTGGCTGAGTCAACCAAGAACAAATGTACCAGCTGTGCTAGACTTATAGAAAAATTTCACGTCAGCCCTTGCGATCAATTTTTAGGAGTAGTACTGGCTAGATAAGACAAGTGTAGGATTTTTCCACATTCAGGGTGCAGTTCCTTAGAGTGCAACAGGAAGAGACATGCAAAGTGAAGGCCAGTGAAAACTGGAAATTAAGAAAGTAGAAGACTGATGAAAGTCTCCTACTTCTAGCTTTCATTAGCCTTTAACTACAGTGCACACTGAGTATGCTCATCCCACACTAATCCTGACCAAAAATTGTAGCTTGCCTAGAGAAAGTTTACACCACACTAATTCAAAAGGCAATGAGCAAATTTTCCTTCTGAAAATTTATTTTCAATTACCACTCAGAAAGTTCAAGTTTCTCTATTGATTTAGAAATATCCCTTTTGGCATATGCAGACACAGGAGAATCCCGTGGCTTACTCTTTAAATCTCAGATGTGAAAATTCAAAATCATTATAGTTCTTTTTTAATGTTTTTACCACCTTTGAAATAAAATCTTTAAACATCATACTTAAAGGTGCTAGCAAAAGCTATCGACAAACTTGTCTCTAATCTTTACCACCATTAACAATTACACTTTATGTCTTTTTGAAAATTATTTTTTTTCTACAAAAGTCTTAAAGAAAAAAAAAGTCTTAAAGAATGGATGACCATTTATCTTTTCTGAAGTAGAAACATTTTATTTGTATTTTGAGGCTTGTCAAATGAAAGTGAAGTAATCCAGTTTAATCTACTCTTTGGGCTATTCCAATTAATGATAAAATGAATGACAGTGAATGAAGCCCCAAAATGTATGCAAAGCATCATAAGCAACAGAGATATTATTTACTTAGTTAGAAGCATTTCTCATTCAATAAAAGCAACTGTTTTATTTAAAAAAAACAGTAAGTTAAAGAAAAATCAAAAGAAAACTAGAAGATCTACTCTTTTACATAAATAAAAATCTGTGACTGAGAATCAAGCAAAGCAGTACTGGGGTTTAGGTGGTGGAATATGAGTGATCAATTCAGACTGTAAGTCAGTGATTTAAAAATGCTTAACAGGTGTTGGGGATTCAGCCCAGTGGTAGAGCACTAGCCTAGCAAGCGCAAGGCCCTGAGTTTGATATCCAGCACCCCCCAAAAAATGCTCAACATCTAAAAATAAATGAACAAGACAATAAAGCACTTGTGATAGATTTCAAAATACCTCAATATTAAGTGAAGATTAGAAAAATGGTAAGATAGCAAATATTACCGTTATCTTAGGAAACATTTAAATTGTCCTTTGGTTAGGAATTAAGGATTAAGGGTTTTTAAAGTCATCATCTTTTCTGCCTGTTTTCTCAAAGCGAAAATAATGCATTGTATTCTAGAAATGAAATGATTATCATTTGGCTGACTCAGCAGATGTTTCTTTCAAATGATCATTGATCTCCAAACTGCAACATAATATTTTAATGTCTAAAAATCAATATGGGAACAGCACTCAAAATCTTACAAAACTGGAATTATTTAATCCTTCCCAGGTCCTTCTGCACTCCAGACTTAACATTTTTTTAATACCGAATATCTTAAGTTTCACCCTACCCAGACAAATCCTGTGATCCCTGTAATATTTGTAAGGTTCTCCAATTTGGAGAAAATTGTCATAGCTGCTGTAGGAGCTTAAATCTTCCATCATTTTACTTTCTAAATTCCTATCTTGTGTTTCAATTACCACTCGCAATTTCTCTCCTATGCTTGCTATTCTTTCTCTTCCCCATTTCCCACCTTCTTCATATCCATTCCTCCAAAATTATTAATGTATAGCCATTGTGTATTACAGGATCGGTCAAGGCTTTATGGTAGGGAAGTATATCACATTACCCTGCAGAAGAAATACAAATTCTCACAGAAATTCAGATTTTATACCTCCATTACTGTTCCCTTAGATTGATCTCCTATTTAGTACCTGTGTGTCTCTTGAAGTCCTGGACGAAGGACATGCTGCTGGAATCCTTTCTTAAATTCATTTAAAATAGGTGAAATCATTTCAAATTCTTTTTTTAGGTTTTGTTCAACACTGAGCTCCCTACTTGAGCCAATCATCTCCCAACTCTCCTATCTTAACAGGCCTCCTCTTTTACAACAAATGAAAGCATAAAATTGTTTTCTAGAACAACAATAATAAGGGGGTGAAGGGAGGGGAGGGGAATGGGAAAAAAAGAAGCAACAAGATATATCATGGACAGGTACAAATCTCCTATGATGAATGTTATCACTATGTACATCTAAAATGTACCATTAAAATAAAGTAAATTTTAAAAAATAGTGAAAAACATAATACAAACACCTGATATAAGTTTATGTACCATTTAGAAACAAGGCAGTCAACTTTAAAAATAGAAATATTTTCTGTTTTCATGTTTAAAGAAATACAACTAATAAAAGGGAGAAAGCACAGCAGAAACAGCAGGAGATTTAAAATAAGTAGGCTATTGGCTTGTTCTGTGCCTTTTTGTTAAAGAACAGTGAGACTCTAAGTAAACTGTTAACCTTATTGAGTTTTAGAATACTGTCCATGCCATAAATACCTACTGGCCATCTACTACAGGCTAATTTGCCGTACAAAGTGTACATGAATATTATGACACAGGAAGATTAAAGCATGGGGTTTGCAACTGCAAAATGTGTTGGACTGACAGTCGTGGTGGACCTTTTATGTGTGAAACGCTGGCATATGAAGGAGACATTTCCTGCTCAGTGGAGGATGGAAAGACAAGCATGGCCGACAGGTCTCATTTGTCTCTCATAAGAATCTAGCAAGAGGAAGAAAGGAAATTCGACCTCTGGAATGGTACAATGTCAGCCCAGCATTCATGTGGTCATTTGCAAGTATTTTATTATTACCAAAAGAAAAAAAATCCATAGTGACAATGAGGGAAAAAACAGAAATGAAATCTTTCTTAATTTTATTATTATACGGGAAAACTGATGAAAAAACTGTGCACATGATGGGGGGAAATCACAATTAATAAAAATTGGAAACAAATGGAGAAAATGCTTAGCTGTCACCATGATGAGAAAAAATAGGAAAGGATACTTCCTCCTCGGTTATTGAAATAAAACAGACTCTATGTCTTGTAATTAAATGCATATAGAAATTAAATCACTGATCAAAACTTTCTCCTGCTCAAGGAATTTCTCAGGGCAACTTTAACATCTTTGTTCCTCAAACTATAGATTAAAGGGTTCATCATGGGAACCACATTGGTGTAAAAGACAGAGGAGATTTTCCCCTCATCCATAGACCCAGCAGAGGACGGCTTAAGATACATGAATGCACCTGATCCAAAGAACAGGGAAACTGCAACTATGTGGGAGCCGCAGGTGCTGAAGGCTTTGGACCTGCCCGCAGTGGAGCTGATGTGGACGATGCTGAACAGGATGAAGCCGTAAGAGATGAAGATGGTGATGCTGGGCACGACAATGTTGATCCCCACCACAATGAAAACCTCCAACTCATTGACGTATGTACTAGTGCAGGACAGCTCGAGCAAAGGGAGAATGTCACAGATATAGTGGTTGATCATGTTTGCATCACAGAAGGTCAGTCTCAGCATGCATCCCGTGTGGGCGGTGGCACCAGAAAGGGCCATCAGGTATGAACCAAGCATGAGGGTGCAGCACACTCTAGGGGACATGGCAGCACCATACATCAGTGGATTGCAGATGGCCGCATAGCGGTCATAGGCCATTACCATCAACACATAGCACTCAGAAATAACAAAAAAGGAGTAAAAATAGAGTTGAGTTAGGCACCCCACATAAGAGATAGCGTTCTTCTTTAATATGAAGTTCATGAGCATTTTGGGTGTAAACACAGAAGAATAACAGAGGTCAATAAAGGACAAGTTGAGGAGAAAAAAGTACATGGGAGTGTGAAGGTGGGAATTCAGCCCAATCAGAGTTACCAACCCCAAATTTCCCAACGCAGTGATCACATACATTACAAGAAACAGGAAGAAAAGTGGGATCTGGAGATCCAGCCGGTCCGTTAACCCCATCAGAATGAATTCAGTCACAAAAGAGCTGTTTTCAGGAGCCATGCTTCTCAGTGGAATCTGTGGGCACAGGAAAAAGAGGCCACGTTAAAGGACGACCTTGTTTTTTCTACCTTAGGTTTCCCCTCTAGAACAGAGTACACACTCCAATGTCTAAGTGTCGCCCAATCTGAGCCCACATAATCGGTCTTTATCATGGTGAGATACTGACACAGACGTCCACTTATTAGAGCCTCGCTAAGCTAAAAACACTGAAGTGCGTCACCAACTAAGCCTCCAAAGTAAAGCCGGTGCTGCCATATGTGAATGTGACTGCTCAAAAATCAAGGAATAACAGAGAAAAGACTCCAGGAAAGAAGCAGCCTTCTCTCATCTCTTCACTCTTTCCTTCACCTATCCACCCTCTCACAAGTGAAACTGGGAGTAGAGGTCTTAGCAACTTGGCGCTGGTCTGCAATGTAGGTTAGACTTGTGGAATGTGAAACGAAGCATTGCTCCTAATCCACAAGTAAGGAGCCAGAATCTAGGAGGAGCAAGCCACTAATCATGTCTGAATCTCCTAGAGTGGAGAGCGTTCTGTCTCTGAACCATGAACGTGCTGCCTAACACAATCTGCATACCGTGACACCTTAATGTCTCTCAACATTTTCTGTTCCCTTTCTGAACAAATGCTCCCGGCTCTACTCAAGTCTCAGGACTGTGCAAAATGGGAACAAAGTGAACCCATTTTACATCCTTGAACTGCCCCCTCAAGCAAAGGACGACATTAAAAGTCATAGAATTTACAAACTCACCCTCCTTCTACCAGGAAAGTTTGATGTTTCCTTATTCTTGGCACTTGCTCACCAAAAGCCTGAAAGGAGAATTTCAGGCTTTTAGGCTTTGATTCCTCAGATCCTGAAAGGAGGCAAGACAGGCTGAATTTCCATTTTGACCTGGAAATTTTTGTTAACTATAATGTTTTCTGATTATGACTTCGAGTCCTTTCACATAACAGAGAAAAACAGTCTTCATTATTGTCACATTTGTCACTTAATACGATGTGAAAGATTTAAAGTTAAATCAATAGCATAATGTACTTTGTAATAAACAGGATAAAAGCTTGCTAGATCTCCTCCCCAGAGAATAGATTCAAGTTATAAAAAGGGATATAAAGGGATTGTATTTACACCCTGGACTATGATCTGCCTTTAGTTTCCTGAGGGAATCACAAATTCATTTGAGTTTTTTCTTCACCCTGGGGGGACCCTGGGGGGCCCTGGGGGGGATCGTACAACCCCCAATGCAGAGCTAAAAATAAGTTTTCTTCTCTCCCTCTTCTTATATCCAGTGGGAAACACGCTGCATTATTTCTCTTTTCTCCCACATCCTAAATGGAAATTTTTCCACACATTCTTACTCTGTGTTTCTTATTTTCTTCATCCAAAAATTTATGAGAATTGCGATACCTCCATTTGGCTGCTTTTCATGGAGTACCTCATTTTTAAAATTCACTTCTTCCTTCTAAAGTTTTTGTTTGTTTTGTAGCACTGCAGATTGAACCTAGGGCTTTCTCTCTGAGCTATATCCCCTTCCATTTTGATTTATTTATTTTTTTAAATTTTGAAACAGGATCTTGCCCAGTTATTAAATCGCCCAGAGTAGGCTCAAGCTTATTATCCTCCTGCCTCAGCCTCTCGGAGTGCTGAGATCACAGGCATGTGCAATCCCACCCAGCTACCCTTAAAAAGTGTTTACTTCTAAACCACTACCAGGAATTCATGTATGAGTATCCTGCTGGAAATAAATCTATGTTAACCATGCCTATGAATTAAGACATATACTTGTGTGATCTAAGATAGAAATTTTGCCATTTGGAAATTAATATTTCAGTTTTAATCTAGATGATCGGTCTCTTCTGGTAGGAACTTTGACGTGGACAAGCTTTGGATTAACTTTAAAAAATCCTTAAGGAATATACCAAATGAAGTCTCTTAAGAAAATATTTAAAATCAAATTAGGAGTCTTGGTATATACTCATTTAATTCTAAAACTTGCAGAAAATACCAAAAATAACTCCACAGAAAAATGTGGTACTTATTGTATAATCTCATTTCTCCTTAACTATGAGAAACATTTGCATTCATTTATATTTTTACTTATTATTTCTTCAATTTTAATTATTATTAATACATTTATAGCATGATGATCACTCTCCTCTTGGAGAGTAGTACATGTACATAACACATCTTAGTTCTTTCTTCATCCCCTTCTTGTCTTCTTCCTCACCTCTTGGTCCCCTTCTCATTTGCAAAAGATCTATCTCCCTACTTCTTATTAGCTATCTTTTATTTTGCTCTTTGCTAAGGGAGGCCATTATTTCAAGCAGTAGTGCCAGGGAAAAGAATGTTTAAAGACTTTTCCTCTTTCAGTTAGCTCTCACTCCTCTCAGGGGATCACAAGTAATATAAGTATCTTGAAAGAATTCTTATACTATCCTCATTTTTACTTTAACTCTTAAACCATGGAAATTTAAAGACACAGAAATGTGACGCGGAGATATAGAGAACTGTTACAAATAATACATAAAAAGGAACAAAAGAAATAGGGCATAGAGACAAATTGAGCGTATTCAAATTCATGACAGACATATGTATTAAACATGCATTTCAAATGGAATAAAATTGGGAGTCAAAAATAAACCCTCAAATCATGGTCACTTATTTTCAACAAGGATGTCAGGATAATTTGTGGACAAAGAGTTGTCTTTTCAACAAATAATGCTGGAACAACTGTATATCCACGTGCAAAAAATGATTTGGGTACTTAATTTCAATATAAAATTAACTCAAAATAAATCATAGATTTAAACGTAAGAGAAAATAGGATAGCTACTTTTCTTCCTTTTTGGTCCCATTGCATAGGATATTGTTTTCTACTCTTTGATTTTTAGTCTGTGAATATCTTTTTTGATTGAATGTTGTCTTTTGTGTGCAGCAGAGAGTTGGGTTTTGTTTGTTTCATCTAATTAGCCAATATGTGTCTTTTGATTGGGGAGTTGAGACCATTTATATTGAGAGCTATTTCTGAACGGTATTGATTTTTACCTATCATTGGGTTATTTTTTTGTGGCTGGTGCCTTTATTTTTTCCTTTGCTTAACTGCTGACCCTGGTTGTATTCATTCCATCAGAATTTTGATGTTGTGGGCTTCATTATCTCTGTCTAGGACAGCCTTGAGAATTGTTTAAAGTACTGGTTTGGTGGTCATAAATTTCTTAAATTGTTCTTTGTTATGAAAGGTCTTTATTTCTCCTTCAACTTTGAAAGAAAGTTTTGCAGGATATGTTAGTCAGTGTAGAACATTGTTTTCTTTCAGGCTTGAAACACTTTCATTTCAGGCTGTCCAGGCCTTTAAGTTTGTGTTGAGAAGTCAGGTATAATTCTAACGGGTTTACCTTTAGATGATTTGTAGTTTTTTTCTAAAAGCTTTAAAGATTCTCTCTTTGGGTTAGACCTTTGGCATTTTGACTATGACGTGTCATGGAAAAGTTCTTTTCTGGTCTGTTCAAAGCTATTTGGAGTTCTACATACCTCACTTATTTTTATGTTGAATTATTTCTCCAGACTTGAGAATTTTTCCTGCGATTTCTCTAAACAGAAGTTTTATGTCATTTATGCTATTCTCCAACTTTTCTCTTAACTCCGAGAAGTCTTAGGGTGGTTTTCTTTGTGTCACGTAGCAGGCGTTAGATCTGTTTCGCTTGTTCTTTTGCTGTTTCTAAAGTATCTGTGGGGATGTGATCGTGTGCATCAGCCGTGTTGTCTGGTTCTGACACCCTCCTCACATGGGTCACTTCTGCTGCCCATACTTTCAACAGAATATTTTACCTCCTAGGTTTCTATTTTATACCTTTTTATAGAATTTAATTATTTGCTGAATTGCTCATTTATGTTTTGAATTGCTCATTTATGTTTTGAATTGCTTTGGTTAGCTCTGCTACTTTTTATTTGCATCTTTTTTAAGGTCATTGATCAATTTGTTTGTTGAGCCTATTATCTTTTTAGTTATATCATCCTCGAACTTGCTGTATGACTGTGTGGTTTTTTAATTATTATTTTGTATTATTCCGTCTTATGGTTTTTGAGTTCCTCACCGTAAATGCTGCTTGGAAATTTATTGGAGGAATTTGAAGTTGGGGAGGCATTTTGTTCCTCTATTTTTTCATGTTTCAATTTGTGTGTGTGTGTGTGTGTGTGTGTGCGCACGTAAATGTGCACATGTGTACACATGCACTGAAGGTTAAGGATCAATTAACCCTACATTCCCTCACTGTGATTTACTTAATAGCCTGCTTGTGAGCAAAGTGCAAACTGCCTGGCTGTCTGTGCTTGCTTCCCAGCTGCAAGAGGTGTTCTGGGTGTGGCTAACTGTGGGCCTTCAAGGCCTGATTATCTCCATTAATTTGTGGGGCGTGTAGTATTATTGGTCCAGCACCCAGTTCCACATCCACATCTCCCAGGAGTCTTTTGCTCCCCACTCCTTTCCCTGCAAGGCAAGTCCTGCGTTCACTTCCATGATTTTCCTCTACTAGCCTTCCACCCTTTGTGCCACCAGATGCCTTCTGACCTGTGTGCCACTTTCTGTCCTTCAGTGCATGATCCTTTTTCTCACCTTTCCTAGAGAATCATTCTCTATCCTGCAAACAGAGTGAAGCCCCAGGGCTCCCTGCTTTCAGCAGCCCCACCCCAGGCAGGAGATATTGGGGTTTCCTGTGTGCATCTGCTGGCACTCATGGGCAGCATGCAGGCACAACACTCTCAGTGTGTGGGGAAGGAACAGACAAGTAGATATTCCTGGTTCAATCCGTCCCTGCTGCTCCAAAACCCTTCTTGCTTGTGCAGCCCTCGGGCCACAGTTTTCTCAGCGCTCAGATTTGGGTTCCTAACGTGTCCACTTGCTCCTGGATGCTACCTACTTGCACACCCTCCTCTGGGCCAGTCTTCTCAGTGCTCACACACAGGTCTCTAATTGCAGTGGGCATTTGCTTTCAAATGCTCAAGAGTCCCCATGTCCTCTCACACGCCACTCTCTGGCTTTCCATTTCTCTGAAGACATGGTTTGCAAATGTCACACTTGCTGTGATCCTCTTCCCAGTGCACAGGGTAGAGTGCTTGGGAAAACACACTCTTAACCAGGCAGCTGCTCAAATGCCAGCTCCCTTGCTCATCTTCTCCCCAGATGGCATGTTGGGCAGACCTAGGTGTGAGGCATCCCATGACCCAGGAGCAGTGTGGCTTCGTTTTCCTAAAGCCCCAGATTCTAAGTTTTGATCCAGTGAGTTTCTCCTCCCTATTACCTTCCTGTATCTGGCTTTCTCTGTAGTCTCTTCCTCAGTGTACCCGCTTTCCTCTGGTGCATAATTCAAGCCCCTCCCACCCCGTCAGCCACAATAATCCCAATGGATTAAATTTGTTTTTACAGGACACTAACTCCTGTTGATAATACAAAGAAACTGCAATTTTCATACATTTTTAGTGGGAATAAAAAACTGTGCAAGCTGTTTAGAAAACAGCTTTAAAGTGTCCCATAAGGGTGTCTCCACCCTTGGTATCTACCTAATTAAGGAAAACATGTTCACACAAAAACTGTATATAATAGACATACCTGACTAATACCGCTTCTTTTCTTTATGTGTAGAAAGCCTTAAAGTTTTGTTAATCTCACCACTTTGTGCCAATCACACGGTTTATTAACTGTAATTATGATTTTTCCTACTTGTAATCACTAAACGACACAAAAGAATCCAAGTGACACTCTGTTTCAAGGTAACAGCAAGTGGCATGTAAGTTATTTCATTCTGAATTTAGCTCAGGTCTTATCATGAGCTCCTACATGATTTGAAATCTTTAGGGAAGAGAATCATGAAACTGTTTACACACAGATGAAAATGATTTAATTCAAGTATTTTTGGTAATTCAATGCTGTACTCAAATTTCACATCAGAGAGTTCCCTTTCCTTTGTAAGACGCTTTCTCTTCCTGCCTCATTTTCTTATCTGTTTTGTATATTTTAGGTATAATTGCCGTCATAGCTAGTGATTTATTTGAAAAATCTCTTGAAAACGTATGTCGCACACGTGTAAAGTTTTAACATAATGATATACCCGATGCATGTACTTTAACATCTTCAAAAAACAAATCATTTTGCTTTATTTCTACCAAGTGCTAGATCTACCTGCTTGGGTCCCCTCACTTTATCTCTCCCAGTTATTCATATTCATAACTCAGCATAAATTTTCCCGTATTTTAATACTTGCTTGTGTAATCACATGCATTCATAGGGGCTGTGCCCTTGATTTGCAAAGAAATATCTCTCACCTCTTGCTTTTGTCATTTAATGATACTTCACTGAAATGTCTCCAATATTCTATGTTGTATATATATATATCAGTACAATCCGTGTTGCTATGAATTCACTCTCTCTCTGATTTCATCATCAAAAGCAATAATAAAGTAATTATCTTCATATGTATGTCTTCATATGCCTGTAGTTTTACTTCAATAAAATAGATTTATAGAATTCTGTCTTTCAGTTTAACTAAAGTTCTCTCAAAGCCTTAGTAATTTACATTCCCACAATTTCCGAGTTCTCTTTATCTCAAAATTTATAAAATGAACTTTTCTAATTATAAAAGAGTTTGAAAATCTTTTAATAAATTGGGAAACTGTTTGAATTTGCTTTGCTCCACTTGCTTGATGGTACCCTTTCTTCATTTTCTGTAGTGTTTGTTCCCAATTTTTACAGACTTGTGGAATCTTATGGAAATGAATTTGAATTTTAATTAATTAACTAACTAGAGATATATTTTCCTAATCCATTATAAATCTACTGATTTGTACAATGTTTCTTTTGAAGATTTACATAACCAAATATGTCTACTTTATAGTGTGTGTATATACATATATGCAACATATATATACACACACTCTATAACCCTACATATCACTTCTCTGATTTAAAAAAAAACCTTAACTCGAAAGGCCACTATCTCTCACTAAGCAAATTCTGGATATAAGCAGGGAACTGTCTTTCCAGTCTCTACCTGTTATCAAAAAGTCCAAACTTTCCCAGGGATCCAGAAATAACCTTTTCCTTGTATGGTGGTATAAGCAAATCCCGTGGTTTTCAATTTAACTCTCATTTGCATCAATTTCAATAATATTTTTCTCTCATAATTTTCTCAGTGCCATTCAGATGAGAAAAAAGAAGAACACAGAAACAAGCACACAAACAAAGAAAGAGTTAACTTTATATAAGCCATGCACGCAAAAAATCAGGTTTTATTCCTCTTGAAAAAAAATCCAAATACATCAATAGAGTTTAGATTGGTAAATAAATCAGCAAAATTGCTGCGTGTGTGTGCATGCAGGGACTTGCATGTGCTTGCACTACTGGGGATTGAACTCATGCCCTTCATGCAGAGCTACATCTTCAGCTTTTTATTTTATTTTTTGTTTTGAAACAAGGTCTTGCTAAACTGCCCAGGCTGGACTCAAACATGTGAACCTCCTGCCTCAGCCTCCCAGGGTGCTAGGCTCGCATGCTTGCCCAACTAGCCTCTTTTTAAACTTTGCTGCCTATCACGTTCACAAAGTATTTAAAATTTTGAAATTAATTTTACAAAAAATAAAAGCAGGGGCTTTAATTTTGGAAGAAGTTTAACTTTTTAAAAATGAAATGGACTTTATTTTAAGGGTCTTCAAATGAAAAATGAGGGATGCAGTTTAATAAAGGCTTGGTCAGTTCAAGAGCTAATGAAATCCACAAGGCGCAGACACAGCATCTGCAAATGCCTTCAAAGGATGCCAAACGACCCAGATGTCATATTATTATTTAAATATATTTTTATTTAATAAGGAAAATAATTTTATCAAAAAGAACAGTAAAAGAAATAAAAAAATTCTTCACCAAGTTCAATAATTATGAATAACTAGAACTGTGGAGAAACACCAAAAATGTTGATATTGCAGCCTACAGGTGGGGAAGTAGTTACTTCAAGCCTTAAATGAAGCATTAGCAAAGCTATGCATAGAAAGCACACAAGCCAACAAACCACGGATGCCAAATTTTGCAATACTCCAAATACGTGAGTTTTCTTAAAAGGGGGAAAATAGTATATAGTATTATAGTTATTTTAGAAATTGTTTAAATTATGCATCAGATTAGGAATTTTCAGTCATTTCTGAAAATAAAATCATCCATCACCTTACTCTTGAAAATAACTTTTCACAATTTGTTTTACTCAGCAAATGAAGCTTTCCAGTTCTTACTACTCTCTCAGCTGAAATATCAAGTTTTTATACTTTAAATTCCAGATAGGAATGTCATATGAAAATTGATAAAAACAGGAGTGAGTTAGTTGTTCTCAGGTCTTCCTGCCCTCTGGGTTAACCTTTCTTCAAAAACAAATGACCTAAGCCTATCTTACATCCAGAGAAATCTATGATTTTCTTATTTCTAGGGCCTTCCACAAAAAAGAGAACAGTAGACGTCATTTTCCCAGTATTTGACTTTTAAAATTCCTTCTTTCTAACTTGAATTTCAATTAACATTCACTATTTCCTGAAGTTGTTGTCCTTTCTTTTCCTGATTCCCCACAAATATGGTCACTTTCATTCCTCAAAACAATATAGATGTATGTCAATTCTGGTTCACACACTCTTTTCGGGAGGATAATTAGGGTACTCCACAGAAAAAGACACAAGTTCAGATTAAAATGCTGTTAATTTTTTTTTTTTTTTTTTTTTTTTTTTTTTTTTTTTTTTTTTTGT
>QZML01000653.1:1933023-1981687 GCA_016801275.1 Hystrix brachyura
TTTTTTTTTTTTTTTGGTGCTGGGGATCGAACTTGGGTCCTTGTGCTTGCAAAATGCTGTTAAATTTTGACTGGTCATTCCTCAGAAATTTCTTGCTCATTGGTCAGGACCTCGTCTGTCAGTTTCATTCTCTCCCCGGCGGCCATGACCTCAATTAAAAGACCCTGAAAACTAATTCTGCTTCTCTTTCTCAAGGAAATTCTGTGGCCAACTTACCCTAATCATCCCCCATCTATGCCAGTCCCACAGGTCTCCTATTTCCCAATAAAAAGAACCATCAAATTGTTTTCCTGAACAAAAATTTAACACAAGAAGAACACTTAGAAAACTTCCTGTATACTTCTAGAAGAGGGAACTGTCAACTTTCAAAGCAGAATTCTTTTCTCCTATTTCATATTAAGTGAAGAAGACTAAGAAATTGAGATTGACCAAGTAATCTAGAAAAAGTAATAGACTTAAAATCAGAGTGCTAACAGTATGCTTTAGGCATTTTTCTTTGAGGAACTATGAAACTTTAAATTACTGACCTCTCTGAGTTTCATTATCCCACCCACACAATGAATATATGTTGTTAGTCTACTAAGAATTGAACTTCATGCGGCAAATATAACACCTGGAGCAAGAAATATATACATCTGCAATGAGGGTTGTAGTTAATAGACTATGCAGAAACATCTGTATCCGTAAAATGCTAGTATATAAAAAAAATTCCTGTCCAGTGTAACACAGAAAGACCAGAGCAGAAACAGCCTGTCTGATACAGGTTTCATCACAACCAGCAAATAAAAATTGTCTTGTCCAAAAACACAATGTCAGTAGAGTGTTACTTTATTTCATCAGGTCCAGAATCAGTCATTATTTTTGAGGATAAAGTCCATGTTAAGAATGAAGGAAGGAAAAGAGAGATGAGGGGAAGAAGGGAAGAAGGAAATAGGAAAGGAGAGAAGAAAAAGGGGATGGAAGGAAGGAAGGAACGGGAAAAAAGCTCGAAATATTGCTCCCACAAGGTAATAACCAAGTATGCTAATGAAGTTGTCACGAGAAACATTTTATTTAAACTCAAGAATTTTTCTCTGCTGTGAGCACATGCACACAAACTGTTTCTGTTCAAGGCTATATTCTGTTCAGCAATTTCCTCAGAGCAACTTTCACATCCTTGTTCCTGAAGCTGTAGATTAAAGGGTTCATCATGGGAACCACAATAGTATAAAAGACAGAAGAAATTTTGCTCTCATCCATAGACCCAGCAGAAGATGGTTTGAGATACATAAATGCACCTGATCCGAAAAACAAAGAAACGGCAATTATGTGGGAGCTGCAGGTGCTGAAGGCTTTGGACCTTCCCTCTGTGGAGCTTATTTTAAAGATACTAGACAGGATGAACACATAAGACAAAAAGAGGGTGACACTGGGCACAATGATGTTGATGCCCCCCACAATAAATACCACCAGCTCGTTGACATGGGTGCTGGTGCAGGACAGCTCAAGCAAGGGGAGAATGTCGCAGAAATAGTGGTTGATCATGTTTGCGTCACAAAAGGTCAGTCTCAGCATGCATCCCGTGTGGGCCGTGGCGCCAGAAAAGGCCATCAGGTATGAGCCAAGCATGAGGGTGCAGCACACTCTAGGGGACATGGCAGCGCTGTACATCAGTGGATTGCAGATGGCCACATAGCGGTCGTAGGCCATTGAGGTCAGCACATAGCACTCAGCAATGGAAAGAAAAACAAAAAAGTACAGCTGTGTCATACACCCTCTATAGGAGATGATATTCTTCTTTGATACGAAGTTCACCAACATTTTGGGTGAAAACTCAGAAGAATAGCAGAGGTCAATGAAGGATAAGTTAAAGAGAAAAAAGTACATGGGAGTTTGAAGGTGTGAATGTAACCCAATTAGAGTTATTAAGCCCAAATTTCCCAACACAGTCACCACATACATTACTAGAAATAGAAAGAACAGGGGGAGTTGGAGATCCAGCCGGTCTGTTAATCCCACGAGAATAAATTCAGTCACCGAAGAGCTGTTCCCGGGTTCCATTCGTCTCTGAGAGAAACAGCAGATTCAGGGAAGAGATGATATTGGAGGACACTCAGCTATTCTCACAGTACTTTATCACAGCATGGGATATCCTGGATTGACTGAGACTCTCCCAACCTGGGTCCACAGAATCTGCTTTTACAACCTTGATGAGTGATTGTTTTCTCAATAGACACTTAGCAAGGAACATATTGTAAAGCAAACCACCAAATCTATCCTAGACCACGGATGCCTGTGTTGTCAAATTCAAACATGACTGTTGAAAAATCAAGGGATAAGGAAGGAGACAGCCAAACCGATAGAGAGAATAATCTTTCTCTCATTTCATCATTTCTTTCTTCGCCTGAGCACTTACCTCACTAGTGAAATGAGAGGCAGAGGTGTTGGCAACCTGGTATTTGACTGTAAAGCAAATTAGGCAGGGCTGGTGACAACTAAAACATTGTTTCTAAGAGGAAACGAAAGAACCAGAGTCTAGGAATGAATTAGTTACTGCCTAATCTGACAGAGTTGTCACTAATTGCAGAGTAGTAAAACCTCCATCCATAGTGAGGAAAATGCTGACGGAGGTAACACATTCTTGGGCTTCATAATTTCTCTGAACTCTCTGCCACCCAAATGGGTTAATTCACCCTTTTCACTTGAGTCTCAGGAGCACACAATATAGAAAGTAAAGAGCAGAGATGGCAAACCTTTCAGGACAAATGTCCAAACTGCAAGCTAAAACCTGCTTATGTATCACAAAGTGCCAACACTGCAATTAAACCAGAACGCAGAGGTTTCAGTTTGGAAAAAACAACTCACACATTAACATCTTTTATCTTCAAAGCAAAACAACACGTGTGTCATAGTTCACCACCACTGGAATAGAGCGATGTCTTAGATCCTTGGGCTTCAATTCCAAAGGAAGACATTTATATAAGTAGAATTTAGAAACTCAAATGTATTAGGCCAAAAATACTTGGTTCTTCCTTATTGCTTACTTACCTCTTGGGTCTTGAAAGCTCAATTCCACCCTACACTTTATTTTCAGTGTGTCTTGGAGATCTTCCTGAGAACTACAGATAATAATTTATTACTATTACATTAACCCTCTAAAGCAGCAAAGAAAATAGTTGTGATTAACACCTACCCTTTCATAAGACACAGAAGATTTAACGTGAATATAAACATGTAACGCATTTGGTTTAGTTAAGGAACAAGTTCACTCAGTGCCATCTCCAGGGGATGCATACTAAGTGTAATAAAAATAAGCAACTGTATTTACAACTTGAACCGTAATTTGTCTGTGGTTCATTATGGATTTAATATTGTGGTCTCTCTTTCCCTTTTCTATAGGGACTATACATCCCCCAGGGCAGAGCAAAAATAAACTCTCATTTCTCAGTCAGCCAGGCAGTAGAATAGGAAGTCCTGGATCCCCCTTCCCCCATGAGCACAGCAATTCAACAATATTCATGGGCAGATTTCACTCGTGAGAATTCTCAGAACTAGTTGTGCTACTGCTGCGGCGTGGCCTAGCATGAAATCAGCCACGTGGAAACCATATGAGTTACCCTCTCGCCATGATCTCTATCCTCTCGTAGCACTGTAAAATTGGGGCAGAAGCCTCCCGTGGGAAGGGAATGAGGTCCATCATGCATCAGTGCCCCATCTTTTTCGTAGGTCATTCAGAAGATGGGCTTCTATCTCCTGTTCTCATAGCACTGAGCAGGCACATGACACAGGCTATTCTGATAGCCAGCTGCCACTGAGACTAGATCAGCAATTCAGCCTGGTGTTCAGCATAGCCAAATTCCCCTCAGCTTGGTGCAGAGGTAGGAGTCGAAAATGCTAGTTTAAAGTAGGCAACAGGTACATTGCATTTTCAGTACTTCGAACCTTCTGCGACTCCTGAGATGACTGGCTACCTAGGCTGTCTCAACATGCTGACAGGACAAAAGACATCGTGTATTCCTACTTCCCACCCAGCACTGGCGATCACCAATCTTCCTCCCAGATTCATGAAAAATCAGTAAATAAAAATCCCAGTGGGGCAGAGACACTTTCTCAAAGTAGTCCTTCTTGCTTATGGGCTCGGTGATGGCTTCACAACTTTGTATTGGATGGATGACAAAGGTCCCACAAGATTGCTTTTGTCCATGGATGTCAGATCATTATTTCTGTAGAGGTTTATAGTCCAGGAACCTTCCTTTCCAACACTTTTATGCTGTCCTTTATGATTTTAAGGTGTAAGTCAATCCGTATGCCTTGGAATATTCAATTCATTTTATAAATATGTATGCCTCTGTGAGTGATACATAGCTATATACAAATATATATTTACATGTTAAAAACTTACATGTAAATATACATGTAACTTACATGCTTCTTTTTATGTTTATGTATAGCTGGGCTTATTTAATAGTATAAAATAAGCATGTTTTCTTCGTCAAACTGCTCAAAATATGGACTCTTCAAACATAAAACAATGAATTGTGCTAACACAATAATGAGATGTTTCAGGGAACATGAGACAAGAAATGATATCTCTTAAGAAAGAAAGATGAAAGAGACCAGCTAGGCAGCGAATTTATGATGTATTAAATTAACATCATGCTCTTCGTGATTTCAATATTAGATTTCTGTATATCATGACTTTTGCTTTGTCTGATTTAAGATTTTTCCCAGTATGTTGCCTATAACCTTAAAACTGCTAGAACCAGTAAAAGAGGTAAGAAAAGGAAGACTCATGATGCAGCATTATGGATGAGGATCCAAGATTAACAGATAATTAATGCTTACATGAATTGAAATTATATACCCCCTAATAAACAGAACGACTACATTTGATATTAATAAAGAGACACTAGCTCTCTTGGGGATTTTTTTTTACTAATCCTGGGTCTTCATCTTGAATAAAGTCTGTATTATTGATCATAAAATATCAATAGAAGTCATGATTTATTAAAAGCCAATTATTTGGCTGTATTTCTACTCACATATACTCTGAATAAAACTACAGAGGCAGAAAATGTACCTGTCATCAATGACTTATGTAATGATCGTGCTTATTTTGCACGTCCTGGACAGGTGAATAAGGCTCTTTCATCTTTCTTAAGCCTTGGCACAATCTGCAATTTCTGAACAGATCAATTGCATGGCAATTTTGTATGAGAAGGTAATAAACAATTATACCTGTGGACATTAAGACACAGAACGTGCCCTGGAAAATCTCTCAGTGTGATAATAGATGTACCAGTGAGCAGAAGTGTAGTGCCTGGGTTTAACTTACGTATCGACTGTGCTATCAGTGACCCACATATGGGAGAAATGTATTAGCTCTGACAGTTTGATAAGTCATCAATTCTGTAGATGTTTTAGAGTATAACTTGTGACAATGGATAGAAGGATATTGGGTCTTGTGAGGAATACCTTCTTACAAAATCCAATTTTCATAAAATAAGAATTATCTACTCTACTAAAGCTGCCTTACTGAGAAAAAGAAATATATGTTAACAATCTCTATGAACTAAGATATAAATTTCTGTGATCTAAATAGGTGCTATCCCAGGACGAAAATATTCTCATTTAAAAATTACAGTTTGGGTGGTAATCTGAGTAAACAGCTCCCTCTGATGGGAATTTTTGATTTAGACAAGATTTGAATTAAAAGGCAAAAGTTACTCTAAGGAATATATGTAAGATATTCTCGGAGCCATGTGGCGGGCTTGTCCTTTGTACTCTTAGGAATATCCTGAGGCAGCCACAGCCGCAGGGTCAAAGGTGACCCTAGAGAGCCTGGGAGAAGTGACATTGTCCGGAGTAGCAGGCACCTTGTAGAGGTCTTATCACTCCTTTCTGAGGTTTGTAAATTGTTGTGCAGCCTCGGTAAGATCTTAGTACGCTGAACAAATAGTCTATCGTTTACAACCTTAAAATTTTGTTCCTGGCCCACTGACTTAGTGATAGACAACCTACACATTCCATTCGGTTCTGCTTAGGTTAAAGAAAAACCATGTATTGCACACACCCTGCCCTAGATAAGCTTTCACTGAAGAAATAAAATTTGCCTTAGAGCCTTTCCTCTTTGGCCCCCTGTGCCTCGCTGTCCTGTCTCTCTTTTTTCTCCATTGTCACTGTGCCCCCAGTTCCTGGACCCCAGAGGTCCACAAATATACAAAAAGAAGGTTGATAAGAACATTTTAAAAATGAAATCGAGGTCTTCAAAAATATCTAATTTAAAAATGCTTAAAATATTATAATGTGGTGGAAGAATAAATAGTAATTGTCTGCACTCTCCTTTCAGTTCCTCATCTCTCACTGTTAAAAGCCCTGGAGTCCTCCAGTGTCGCGTGGTAAAGAAAGTAGTTCTCTCACTACTTGAGTAGTTCTCTCACTCAGCACTACTCAGAGTGTTGGCTCTGTCACTTTATTTAACTCATTATGATAAGAATTTTTGTTGGATCATTAGTATATTTTACATATAAAAACATATCATTGGTGAAAAGAAGCCATTGTGATTTTTACTTTCTAATTAAAGTTCTTTTTGTCGCTTCTTGCTTATTTACTCTCTCTAGAGCTTCCAGTACTGTGCTAAATGAAACTGACAAAAGGTGTCCTGTAGCCAGCTGATAACACCTCTGGCTCCTGGGTTCTCCACAGGGCAGGGCAACAGAGGTGACAATCAAAGAGACCAATATACTGGAGGAGTTTCACTTCAGGACTGAAGTATTACCCTACCACAAAGAAGGAGAACATGGGAAAGCAAGGCAACACAAAACTCCCAAGATCTCCCACATCTGCTAAGGCAGATCAAGCAGGCGCAAAGGAAAATGAAAGCAAATACCAGGTGGTAGAACTCTGTGAAAAAGTTGTAGAATAGATGAAGACACTATACGAGTTCAAAGAGGAAATGGAAATATCAATCAAAATGCCCAAAGTGCATACAGGGGAAATAAGTAAAAAAATGGAAAAGCTGACTGAATTGGTTCAAAAGATGACTGCAAAATTCACCAAAAATAGAATCCTCAAAATGATACCAGACAGAAATAACTGAAATAAAAATCTATACAACTAATAAATTGCAGAAATGATCAATATGAAGACAGTGTCTGAAATGGAAGACAAAATGGTAAATTATGAAGCAGTCAGAAAACCACAAAAAAGAAAAGAGAAAAAAAAAAAAAGACTATCCAGCAGTTACTAGGACTGGATAGAGACTAACTTAAGACTACTTGAAGTTAGAGCAAAGCTAGAAAGTAACACAGATAGAATTATTGCTATGTTTGCAGACATCATAGAAGAAAATTTCCCAAATAAGAGGAGAGTTCAACATACAAGCAAGAGAGGTTTCCAGAACATCAAACAACTATGGTGAAAATAGAAGCCCACTAACCATATCCTTATTAAATTTCCAGATACTCAAAAAAACAGAATTTTAAAAGCAGTCAGAGAAAAATTAAAAATCACATATAAAGATAAACCCATTATACCAGATTTCTCAAAACAAACCTTAAAGGTTGGAAGAGCTTAGAGTAAAGTATTTCAAGCCATAAGAGCAAACAACTTCCAACCCAGGCTAACATAGACAGCAAAGTTGTCCTTCAAAATAAATGGAGAAATAAGGAAAATTCATGAAAAAGATCAGCTCAAGAGACGTACAATTATAAACCAGCACTCTAGAAAGTACTCAAGAATACTATAGGCAGAAATGACAAGGAAAAAAAAAAGAAAAAAGGAGTCACCAATAGAGAAAGAATGCAACAATAGTAAATAATCAACGCATCTCAGTAATATCTCTCAACACTAACAACCTCAACTCTCCAATTAAAAGACACAGACTGCCAGACTGGATCAAAAAAACAGTGTACTGCATTCAAGAAATTTATCCAATCCAGAAAGATATTCATAGACTAAAAATCAAAGGATGGAAAATATTTCATGCACCAGGATGCCCAAAACAAGCAGGGGTAGCAATTTTAATCTCAGACATAGTAAACTTCAAACTAAAACTGATTAGGAGAGACAAAGAAACATTGTCAAAATGGCCACAATCCCCAAACTTCAAACATTCATGTGGAATCAGAAGAGATCCAGAGGCACAAAAGCAATCTTATGCAACAAAAGCAAAGCAGGAAGCATCAGGTTACCGGACTTGAAGCTATACTACAAAGTAATAAAAATGGCATAATGCTGAAACAAAAACAGACGTGCAGACCAACAGAACAGAATAGAGGATCTGGAAAACTCCCCAGACACATTCGGCGGTTTGATCTATGACAAAGGGGCCAAAAACATGCACTGGAGGTAAGATAGCCTCTTTAATAAATGGTGCTGGGAAAACTAGACACTTGTTTGCAGAAGATTGAAATGGATCTCATATCTCTCATCATGTACTAAATTAAAATCAAAATGGATCAAATAGCTAAACACTCAAACATAAATATTGAATCTACTGGAAAATAAAGAGGTGAAATACTTGAAGTCATAATTGTAGGAAATTAAAAAGCTTCTGCACAGCAGAGGAAACACACTGTTAAGAGTGAAGAGACAAGCCACAGACTGGGGAAAAAATGTATACCTGCTATTCCTCAGACAGAAAACTAGTATCTAGAAAATATAAAGAATTCAGAAACATTAGACTGCCTAAAATAAAAGACACCATCAAGAAATGGGCAAGTGAAATGAAGAGACACTTAGAGGAACAAGCACAAAGGGCCACCAAATATATGAAAAAATGTTGAATATCCCTGGCCATTAAAAATAAAGGCAAGTTACAGTGCTAAGTTTTTCTCTTGCACTGGAGAGAATGGCAATTGTCGAGAAATAAAAAATAATAATAAAATAACCAATGTTGACGTGGCTGTGGTGAAAAAGAACCCTCCTACATTGTTGATGGGAATATAAACTAATACAACCATCGCGGAAATCAGTATGGAAATTCCTCAAAGAACTAAAATTAGAAATTCCCTATGACCCAACTATCCACCCTCTAGATATTTTCCCCAAATTGCTAAAGACAGTGTGTTACAGTGATACATACATACCAATATTTATAGCAGCACAGCTCATAATACCTAAACCCTGGAAACAGCCTGTACATCCATCAATAGATGATTGGATGAAGAAAATGTGGTATGCGTAAATAATGGAATACTATTCATTTATAAAGAAGAACAAATTTGAGATATTTGTAGGAAAATGAACACACCTGAAAATACAATGTTGAGTAAAATAAATCAGAAACACGAGTATAAATACCATATATTATCTCCTGTCTGAATAAGGGAAAGTAGAAAGAGTACAATAAAGGATGGATAGAAGGAGACAAAGGGATAGATCTCTTGTGAATGAGAAGAGGTCCACACGAACATGGGCAAGAAGGAGAGGGACAGGAAGTGGAAATAAGCAGAATGAAGATATGCCAAGTACAGGAACCTAATGACCTAAAAGCATGGAAACACTATATTTCTTAAGCATGAGATAAGACTAATAATATTGGGGCTGGGGATTTAGTTCAGTGGTTAGAGTGCTTGCCTTGCAAGCACAAGGCCCTGAGTTCAATTCCCAGCACCAAAAAAACCAAAAAAAAAAAAAAAAAAAAAAAAAAAAAAAAAAAAAGACTAATAATATCAACAAGAGTGAAAATAGGAAGGGGGCAAGAGTAAGGGAAAGGAGATTTAAAAAAGAATCAAGCTGTATTACGTGCATATACCCCCCTTCCCAAGGTGCATCAAGGTGTATCAAGCTGTATTATGTGCATATACCCCCCTTCCCAAACTGCATGTGCTGAAACCATGTACTAAAAAAAAAAAAAAAGCGACAAAAATTTTGTCACAGCAAAGTGAACCTTTTCACCTTTTCTCATCCCGGCGTCAGTGGTGAGTGAGCTCTTGCCCTTGACCATTGTTTACATAATTACCTCTTTCTAGTTCTCATATTTCAAGTTCCTTTTCTTTGTCAGTACTAGTGGTAACTGCCAAAATATTCATTTTGGTCTATCTTTGCCAACATATTTAACCACCACCTTCTAAGTCAAATCATTTATTCTCAATCTGTGCTGAGTTCTACATTGTGTCACACCTATAGAAAGGCAGACCCATGATGATTTCATCATGTGTATATGCATGCAGAGACCAAGTCAGCTACTCGCTCCCTCTCACTTTTGCTTATCTAAATACAGATGATTTGCATCTTCAGAATTATGTCTATCATTGTCTTTGGGAACAATGCTTCTCTAGGAAGGTGAACAACGAAACTCTTCTACAGATGGACAGAGGGAGTGCAGACGGGGCGCGGCCTGACCCAGGAGCTGTATTTATCATGTCTGGCACTGTCACACACCACACTGTGCTGCAGGAAAGACTCAGACCTATGTTTTTTTCAGAAGACAAGAACAGGCGCATCTATGGCACAATGGACTACTCATATTGGTGCCTACCAGACTGCCAATGTGAGACCAAATATCATTTTGAATATAAGAACTTGCTGCTGATGCTGGGATTCACAGAGCACCATTAATAACCATTAATAATCATTATTTCTACCAAAAAAAGAAAAAGATAAAAAAAGAAACTGCTACCCAAAACTGATTAAAACTAAGCATACAAAGAAGAAAATTTTGATTTTTGGAAAAAATCGAAATTCAGTGTCAGTTTGATGAAAATACAGTTCCAAGGATTTTTTTTATTATCTAGTACTTTCAAATAAACTATCTTCACAATGCTTAATGAAAGTTGTCCTTGTTTCAGGAACATAACTTTTCTGTCAAGTTTTGTGAATTAAACAGTTAATGTAATTGCCAGTCAAGAATTCTTGACAATTAAAACCAACAAATGTTTACAATCATTATGGTGGTCAGTTTAAGCAGGAACACTCAGCTGGATGGAGTTGGTGTGCTTTGGGGCATAGTAGACCCACCTGAGGATTGTTGCCGACTCAACATAATGGAGAATGGGAGGAGAAGATGGCGGCCAGCTGTTTCCCAGGAGAAGCTCTGTTGCAGCTGGTTCTCCCAAAGGGGACTCGGCTGTTCTCCTTGCAGAAGGAGTTTGGAACTTTGCTATCTTCAGGGATGGCTGCTGTTCACTTTGGGGGAGTGCTGGTCTCCATCTCTGCTGGAAGCATCGTATCCTGATTCCAGTATAGATTTCTTCAGCCTTTTAGTGCAGGCACAAGCATACATGGGACACTGCGGGGGCTCCCAGGCCTTGGTTGGATCTTTCAGGTCTCCATTGCAGAAAGAGATGCTCTACACTTCTTCCTGTACTTGGCTTATGTGTGTGGATGTTGTAAGTTGTGTTTGTCCTGCATTAAATCTGCTCTCTTGCAAACCGTTGACTCTAGAAAAGTAACTAATACAATCACCAACATGATAGCACTGAATGTAAACATAATACAGAATTTAAAACAGTTTTAAAGGTTATCCAGAGACTTAAAATTGAAATCATATTCAAGTAATTCAAGAAGTCTTTTTTTCTTTCATTCACAAATTTTTTGTTGACTTGGTTTAGAATCAATTTCGCCTTTTTATTTCATATACTTCGAAATAACAAAGAAACTCTAATTTGCAGAAAACATGCATTTTTAGAGTAAATCGTCTTAGCTTACATGGTATTACCAGGTGCATCATCTGGAAAAGGAAAGATTTGTCTGCCCTGCGGAGACACCCAGGACCTTGGATAGCAGCACCCGAGGCTGAGAATTGCACTCCTGAGGTCCCTGAAGCACAAATCCTCCCAGCAGCCACAGGGGCCTCCTGCCTGCGACGGGCGGTCTCCTGCTACTTATGACTGTTCCGGCTGCTGCTGAGATGGTGCAGTGACTCTTTGGACTTATAATGGAGCAGGGAGTGCCGATCTACCTCACTGGTTTTGCTCCAGCCAAAGACATGGTGCCCTGTCACATCAGACCTTCTTACTCCTGACCCTCTTGGACCCCTTCCCGGGCTGCGATCTGCCAGAGCAACCAGACTGAATCTCCAGCTGCACAACCTCCAGCTGACAGATCTTGGTTCAATATCGTCCCAGGTGACCCGTTTGCCATTCTGTCCACCGTGCATAGAAAAAGAATGAGTGCTCTGGAGAGAAATACCTCAAACCCTTTCATTAATAAGTCAGTGTTGGTGATATATCAAACGAAGGATCTGCTAACATTTCAATTCTTTAGGATACTGGATTGAACTTGGTAAGCAAGCAGGTACCATATCTTGACGGCCAAAATACTGAGTTTCTGAGATTTCTAACTCCAGGTCTGTTGGTGAAAGCTAAGCCTTGGAATACCGGCCTTTTAAATTCATTTTACTTAATCTACTGAAAGCAACTTATAAATAAAGTAATTAAGCTTTAATATTAAAAAAGGATTTGATATGCCATTAACATATTCAAATTGTAGGCAAGAAGAAACTGATGCAACAAGAGGATAGAAAAGCTGCGTATGATGAGACACAAATCTTTACTGAATTATTCACATAAAACCCAAAAATATTCAATAATGGTAATAAGTTTATATGTTCCAAAATTATTTTACATTTAATGTACATATCGTATTAACTTATAAACTTAGGCTTAAATTTAAACAATTTAAGGCATAAGTATTAATGGATGTGGTTTTAATTAAAAAGTTAAACCAGTTAGATTTGCCAGGTCAGTACTAGAAATTCTATCTGTAAAGTGACCCTGTGTACTTCATACAACTGAGCTAAGATGTTTGTTGATTTACTCTCCACCAGGCTGTGCTGCTGACTACAACATCCTGCTCAGAACCCCTGTTGTATATTCTTCCTGTGATTCACATTTTAACAAGGCTTTATGGAAAATGACGCTACATATGTCATTTTATGTCCTTAGTAAACATTCTATGTTGATTACAATATGTACTTCAGAAAAAAGTCAAACCAGTTTTATTCACTATGTTAAAATATACACTACAATGACTATAAACAAACAAAAAGAAGTGAGTAGTAGGCATTTCCCTGCTTGACAAATTAAATTTTAAATGCATTATAATAGTTAAATTAAATATCAGAATAACAACTAATACCAGTAACTCTAACCAAAGTTCAAAACTGTCATCGTTGTCTTCTAAAACTATTCTTATAAATCAATGTATTAAAACTTTTTGAAAACCATGAAATATTTGTATAAACATATAAATCTGAGGCTGTAGCTCAGTGGTAGAATATGTGCTAGAATGTGAGGTCCTGGTTTCAATCCCCAGCACAAAACGAAACAAAACAAAACAAAATAATCATGAGTTGTTGTCACCTGATGGGGAGAATGTGGCTCAGCCTCATTAAAGGCAGTGATGGACTGTGGAGAGTTTATCTTCTGTGTAGCATACACAATCAGAATATTTTAAAAAGCACAATTTTTATGATGAGTAACTCATACTGACACCAAATGATTACATAATATCCAATAGTTGTACAAAAATGTCTCGCCAGAAAGGTCTCACCCAAGATTCTCATTTTTCCATTCCAGAAAAATTATAGCTATCATTAAAAGATCAGGATCAGATGATTCTTTGTAGCCTGTCTCATTTAGCTTATTTTAAAGTTGGACTTCTCCAGGGCCATGTGCATTTTTCTAGTTCGGTAGTCAAGACTTTGTTATATCCATCTTTGGAGACTAAGAGATTCCATTAATAAAGGGTTTATGGAGATGTTATAGATGTTAGCCAAATTCAAAGACCAGTCCTGGCACAAACTCTCTCTCTATGAACTTGAGAAAATGTCCATCCCATCTGAGGAGACAGGATATTTCATAATGAAAATGCTGAGGAAAGAAACATAGATCTCCTAACACTAAATACACGATGGCAGTAGGCAAAAGCAGCAGGACAATGTGAAGCTGGCAAAATCTTGACATAGGCAAGAGGGCATAAAGAGAAATTGTTGCTAGTTCTCGGTGGGTTGGTTCCAAAAGTAGAATGCATGTCATCTCGATGGCTGATCTTCAACATACAGAAAAGGAATGTGGAGCCAGTTGTGGGGGTGTGTTTGTTTCATTCTGTTTTTCTTTACTCCGTTGACTTAGCTTGAAACTGTCAGTTAAGATAAGCTCCTATTATCACCTTCCTCCCTCTATCCTCCAGCCTGGAACTTAATTTAGGGCAATTCAATATTTATCTCTTACCACCCTGTAGATCATCTCTCTCTACTACAGTCATCTTGGGTCAGCACATTGTTTCAATAGAAACCCCACTTCAGACTCATGCTGAAACAATTCTCCAGAAGTTCTTTCTGCTCCTTCACAATTCTCCTTTCCTTCTTGAATTGTTTAGAGGATGAATAATGGTTCCAAAACTGGACTCTGCATCATGACTTGTGTGGCCTTAATCAAGTAACATAACCTTTGCCTCATCAAGAGAACAGAACAACAACAACAACAACAACAAAAATCATTAACTGAAAATTCAAAGAATGTGACACATTCTTTGAGCCACTGAGTCAAATTATCCCTCTCAAACAAAAGAGAAAAGACTAATTTTGGTATCAAAAGAGTAAGTCCCAATTGAGCAAGATCCATTCTGCTTATTTTTGTATGTATTTTTAAAGGATAAAAATAGACCTTTTTTTTTCACAAAACACAATCCTTTTTATGTAGCTGGAGAAATAAAGAATCTTAACATTACGTGTGACACAATATTCACTAGCCGGGAATACCACTGCGTAATTCTGAGTGGCAGGCACAACCCACAGACGCATGGACAAACTGATAATCTCTGTTCGATTTATAACGAAATATCAGTTGCCCAAAGCATTTTCTTTACTGGGTGGGATTTGAAAAAGTCAGGCACAAACCTATAGTTTTTACTGTTAATAGTGGATTGTTAATCTCATCTACTATGTATAAAGTTTGTAGTGATGGCACAGTTATAGGCCTCATTCAGCCTCCTCCATCCACAGCATGAAAACTTAGTTCAAAATGTACAGAGTTTCATTGCAGATGTGAGGCTAAAACTCTCAGAATAAGAACCACTACCAAAAAAATTGCTGGAAAAACAATCTGGAAATTTTTACTATGTCCACAATTTTTGTCATCCCTTTATAGTTATAAGTACTAGAACACTTAAAACAGGGAAAATTTTGTGTAATTGTTTCCTTGGAAGGAGAAGACATACTAACTAAGTAGGTGGCGCTACCTTTAGATGTGAAAAGTTATCTCCTTAGTGTCTTTGTCTTGAGAATTATAGACCAGGTGGGCACCACCTTGGAACTGATGTCTCAAGTCCAAGAACAGGCATTTATGGTCCTGTTCCATGGTGGGCAGAGAAAAGATAGCACTATAGAATTCCAGCCCAGACTGTAGGAGGAAAGATGAAGAGGAGGAAAGAAAAAGAATAGAAGAAAGGTGATGAGGAAGACCAGGAAGTGGAGAAAAAGACCAAGACATGTGGGAGGGGACCGAGTTAGCATCACTGTTCACTCAGCTTGTGTTTCTCTTCAGGACTCTCTTCAGAGATAGTTTGACGTCCTTATTCCTGAGGCTATAAATGAGGGGGTTCAGCGTGGGCACCACAAGCGTATAAAACACTGAGAAAAACTTTCCCCAGCCCACTGGCCTAGCAGACGATGGCTTGACGTAAGAGAGTATCCCAGATCCATAGAACAGGCCTACAGTTACTATGTGAGAGCCACAGGTACCGATGGCTTTGGATGAACCCCCAGCTGATGACCTGTGAATGATATTAAAGAGAATCAAGGCATACGACATAAGGATAATGAGGCTAGACACAATGAGAATTGTGCCCACAACGAGGGAACTCACAAGCTCATTGACATAGGTGCTGCTGCAGGACAGCGGGAGGAGGGGGAGGATGTCACACATGTAGTGGTCGATGATGTTGGAATCACAAAAGACGAGCCTGATCATACACCCTGTGTGCAGCATGGCACCCGCAAACCCCATCAAGTATGATCCAAACATCAGCAGAAAACAGGTCCTGGGGGACATGACAGCTGTATACAGAAGGGGCTGACAGATGGCCACATAGCGATCATAGGCCATAGCTGTCAGAACATAGCACTCAGAGTTGACAAAAAAGCAGAAGAAGAATAACTGAGCCATGCACCCTGCGAAGGAGATGATGTTCCTCTCTGAAACAAAGCCCATCAGCAATTTGGGGGTACAGACAAATGAGTAACATAGATCAATGAAGGACAAATTGAAAAGAAAAAAGTACATGGGTGTGTGAAGGTGAGAATTCAGGCAAATTAGGCTAATTAAACTCAAGTTTCCCATGACAGTGACCATATTGTTCACCAAGAACAAGAAAAAGAGGGGCAGTCGTAGCTCAGGTTGGTCTGTCAAGCCCAACAGAATGAACTCCACCACTGAAGAGTTGTTTTCTGTATTGATTGCCTTCATGGTGGGATCTGCAGGAATGGGGGAAGATGGTGATATTAACAGTGAACTCTCAGAGCAAGAGCTGGAGCTGCTGGTTTACAAGCTAAAGTTACCTGAAAACATACAGCAAGGTCTCCAAAGAGCAAGATTTCCTTTGTTGATATCTGAGGAATCTCCATTTCCTCCTTGCCCCGCTATGTGGTGTCTCTCTCCAGGAAGAATGCGAGTAGATCTCACGATGCCTCCAAATATTATTGCCTCACTTCAGTCTTCACTGCAGCTTAGGGCTGTGAAGAGCAATAAGTGGTGTTCCCCAAACCCATGATTTGTATGGCTTGGGACTTTGAGGTAAAGATGATTTAATGCTCACTTTTGCCCTGGAGGCCTCTCTGTTCTGGGATCTGCAGGGCCCTTCCTTTCCACTGTCCTGAGGTATAGTCAAAGTTTTTGATAATGCAGAAGGTAATGGCCACCAGTACATCTCTCTGTAATGTGCAAGAGGAGTACCCCTGGCGATACGCCATAAGTTTTTAAGATTTCTCTAGCAAGTTCACTTTATTTGCAAGACAAAAAAAAAAAAAAACAACAATCTTATATGAGCACCCAAATATCACCTCACTTGCCTGGACTGTGAATCTATTTTATGACCCATAAATCTGGAAAAAATAATTAGATGTGCAGAAAATTATTGTGTCCTTTATGATTTCCTCTTGAGTTAGATGAGCCCCTTGAGGGTAGAAATTACATGAGCATGTGTTTACATCCTGTGCTATAAACCTAACATTGAATCTTCTGAGACTCAAAGTTCTACCCAACTTAAAATTCCCATCAGGAATACTAGTCCCCTGGGCAGAGGAGCAGACGCCCTGCTTGGTAACTCCCATCTTCATGCCCTGAAGAGCTCTACAAGAAGAAAGTCCAGGGCAGAGTCACTTGCTATTTCTAGTACGCTCCTACAATCCTCTAGGATGGCATTAATAAATATTAAACTAGACCATGGCTTCAACACCCTATATGCTTGTGAAGCTCACCTCAGTAATGGGATGTTGTAGCAAAAAGCTTGAAAGAACAGGAGCAGGTGCCCACTCAATCTCCATTTGAATCTAGACTTTTGATCTTCCCAAAAATGAGACTCTCAGTGAGTGATATAACTCCTCTGACATTTCTATTTATATCTACATATACTTGTGCATATCTATAAAATAATGCTCGTAAAAATGTTTCTCACTGGCCATACCCAGGAGGAAAGATGCCACCCAGAGACTAAGCACAGTCAGAACAGACAGGCTTGGCTGGGTCCCCCTTTTAGTCTAGTGTATTAGGGCAAATACTTTTGCTCGATCTCATTTTCTCAAACCTAACAATAAAAATAGACAGTTTTCTCTGGTCTTTGCATCTTTGTTTCTGGAAGCTCCTGTAGCATGTAAAACTTTGATCAAATAATCTGTTTTTTTCCCTCTTATTAGCCTTTCTTTTGTTTTAAGAATGTCAGCAATGACTCCTATAATGCGAAGAAAAGTATCACACCTTTCCACCCACACAGTGGCAAAATCGCCCATGTTTAAGAGCTGCTGATCTATCTGTACATCGTGACACCTGCTGTGTGTGCCTCACAGAGAGTTCTATTTCAAACCTACTTATGGGCCTCAATCTCAAAGTACATGCACTGAATTCCAATTTTTTAATGGTCCCCAGTGCTTCTCTTCTTGGACTTATCATTTTCTGTTATTTTCACAGTTACCCAGGCACTGATGAGCTATCTGAACTTCAGCACCTTCTTGTCTTCCATGGTATTCACCGAGTCTCCAAATCCCAGTGGATCCCTCATCTTCAAAGATCAATTTTTAGTCTCTCCTCGTCTCACATTTCGGTACTCTAACAATTTTTTTTAGTCTCCTGTGGGAGATGAGAATTTGGACCTTGTACGCATCACCAGCACCGTATACATACATTCCCCTTTTCTTCGTGCCCCCTTCCACCATTGTCATAATCATAAATTCAGGTGTCAATATTACTTCTTTATCATTAAAACTATTTTTAAAATATTACTTGCAGTGAATCTATCATATACAATGGTTGTATTCATTTCCATTGTTCTCTTTGTCAGGTTTCATATTTTTCTATATATTTTCCTGATTTCATCCCCAAATTATTCCCCATTTTTTTTAATTGGTGCATTCAGTCACAAGTATTCAATTTCATCTTCTTAAATATGATTTCCAGAAGCTTTTGAAACACTCTTGTCATGGTATCTTGTCTTCTTACTGTGATATAAAATCTGAAATTTTGAGCTCTTCTGCCATCATCATATCAGGGATTCACTATATCTCTCTCATGTACTGGGTCATTTATTTCCTGAATAACTTATCTCCCTGTTTCTTGGTATTCCTCCTCATTATTGTACAAGATGTCCTACTTTAATTTCTTGAAAAAAACAAAGAGGGTCATAGAATAAAAAAGAATTCTGACTTGCATGTCTGCAAGTGTGTTTCGACATGGCATCCTGTTTATTGGTCACTTGCATGAGACTAGAAGTCTGACTTAGAAGTCTGACTCATGACTAGACTGACTTAGAAGTCATTGTCTTTCAAAATTTTGAAACCATTTATCAAATCTAAGAGTTCATTTATAACTTATCTTTTATTTCTTTATGAAAACTAGTAACTCCTCACTCTTTAGGAAATTTTTAAGATTTTATATTTGTTTCTATTGTTCTGAAATGTAGAATGTTGTATCTTATATGTGTCTCTATCTGTACATTAGGCAAAACATGACTTAAGTCTACCTGGGAAGCTCAAAGCCTTCAGTTCTGAGATGGTATCTTAAGTTATATAAGTATGGTGTGTGTTCATAATCTCCACTCCCTTTCTAGAACTTCCATCATTCAAATGCTAGAATCCTGGAATTTCTTCTTTCCATGTTATTTTTGTGGTCTGTTTTTCATTTCTTTATGCTCAGAAACATAACCACAACTTTTTGTTGTAGAACTTTTAAACGTTTCTTGCTATCATTTCTAATATTCTCGAGTAAATTTTGTTTTCTTGTGATGTTTTCTTATTTCTATTCTTTGAATTTTCTCTTTCATTCAAATTTTCCTGTGTTCAAGTTGTATATCTTACATTAGAGATTCCATGAGGGTGGCTTAGCACACCTGCTCTTCCTTAACATTTGGAATTGGAGCTCTAAACACTAATGAGTATTTCCAAGTGGCAATTAGTACTTATTAACTGTGAACTTCAGAGGATATTGTCCCATTTCAATGGGAAACTATTGTTGGAAGTACAATTACATCTTCTGTGATAGACTGGTTTGATTTCTAAAGAAGTGTCCTCCCAAATTCCCTAGAGTTTATCTTACTTTCAACATTGTCTGAAATGAGTGAAGGAGACAGACTAATGGTTTCCACATTTATGAGACAAAAATTCTACCTTCTTCCCTTGTTTTAAATATGATAAACTTAGTCACACATACACATATGGTCCCCTGATTTAGAAACTCTGCTTCACTTTCTTTAATGAATAAGTGTCTATTCTTTTACAGGATATAGAGATCGTCATCTGGCTGCATGGACAAGGAAAGATCCGATGATTTCAGTACTTCCTGAGAAGATTTTTAAGCATTTCACTTATTTCATCTCCACCTTCATATCGCCCCAAGATAACCGGTACCGTGGAACTCTGAGCGTATGAAGCAGTGTGTGGTGTAAGTCAGGTGCTTCTCAGCTTCTCCAGTTCTGTTCGTGTCAGGAGTCATGAGGCTGCCGGAGCAAATGTTGCTCATATAGCTACTTTGTAGCCTCCAAAATTTGGTGGTATATTATTCTTCAGGGGATTTTTATTTTGTACTTCTCAGTTAACACCACCCCCTCTCTCACATGTGAGGTTCCACTCAGGGGTTGTGGGGACCGCATGAGGGAGAACAGAGAGGTTGGGAACAAATGCTGCCACCCTCATGGGCAAAGTTCATGTGATACAAGGAGACAGGTGGGATGGCCAGTATGTGAGTGCCAGCCAGCTGCTGTCTATACAATGAGGGGCTGCAGCGAGTTAAACCCGTGTTCATTCCATATCCACCACTTGGACGCCTTCTTTTACGATTTTTTAAAAATCATTTGTGCATTTATTAAATGATCTTTTTATTATTGTGATATATTTTCATTATCAAGTTGTTATATATGGACAAAATACTTTATTTTCTATGTGTATGGCAAATACATGCTTGTTGCTTGCCTACAAATCTTTTGTGAACAAATAGCTCTTTACAAGGAGTTTGTTTTGCCTTTTGTTTCTTTTTGGGTTTAACGCTTCCTAGAGTATGATCAAGAACTCCATGCATAGAGCAATATAGTAATTTCTTATAGAGCACTAACGTATAAAGATGTATAGTTTAAGCTTTTCTGTAGGGTTTTGATCTATTTTAGAAGAACTGTTGTGCCAGACATAAGGTAGAGCTCACAGGTCTTTTCTTTCCCTCTCTCAATGGATGCATAGTGTTCCAGTATCAAGTACATACTTAAAATTTTCTTTCCAATGGAATTATTTTGTTACTTTGTGGCTTTGTCAAATATCAATTGGCTGAATAAATGAGCCTCTATTTCTGAGTCTTCTATTACATTCCATAGATTCGTGTGTCTTTTTCATTTTTTTAATTAGTGCATGTTTATAATACATAATAATGATATTGATTTTCGGGAATTGATACACATACATATTGTGCCTTGATCATTTCTACTCCCCCTTATCCCCCTGTTCTCTTCTCTCCTTCTCCCCAGATCCCTTTCCCATCTCCACAGTCTACCTCCTTTTTCCCGTTATATACCTTTTGCTTTGCCCTTTAAATTATTTTATCTTGCATCTCTTAGATTAGAGAAACCATATGACATTTAACCTTCTATGTTTGATTTATTTCACTTAGTATTATGGTCTCAAGTTCCATCCATTCTCCTACACATGTCTCAAATTTATTCTTTATGGCTCAAATTTATTCTTTATGGCACAGCAATAATACATTATGTGTATATACTTCATTTGCTTTATTCATTCATTTGCTGATGGGCATGAAGGCTGCTTCCATGATTTAACTGTTGTGAGTTGTGCTGCTATAAACGTGGGTACGCGTGTATCATTGCAATATGATGATTTTAGCTGTTTTGGAAAAATACTCAAAAGAGGAATAGCTAAGTCAGACTGAATTCTATTTTTAGATTGTGAGGAATCATCATACTGATTTTCTTGGTGGTTGTACTAGTTTATATTTCTACCAATAACATAGAAGAATTTTCTCAACAAGCTCATCAGCATGTGTTATTTTTGTAGCCTTGATGATAGCTGTTCTAAGGTGGAAACTTCATGTTATTTTGATTTGCACTTCCCTACTGGTCAAAGATGATGAACATTTCATGTACTTACTGGTTATTTGTGCTTGCTCTTCTGAGATATCTCTATTCCTTTCAATTGTCCATTTTTTTTTTCCCGAGTCTCATTTTGATGAGTCTCTAATTTTGATTACATTGATAGAGGCCTTTTCTCCATGTGCTAAGTTTGGCTAAGTGTTTATCAATTTTGTTTATTCTTTTAATGAATCAAATCTTTGTCTTATCGATCTTTTTGTACTGTTTTTTAAGTCTCAATTTCATTAATTTTCACTCTAATCTTTATCATTTCTTTCCTTCTATAAGTTTTGATTCAGAATGTCTTGGAAGATATTCTGCTTGGTTTTGGTGAATAAATTTTTTATTTACTTTGTATCAGCTTTTAATCATTCCTCACCTCCTATAATTCTCAGGATTCTTTTTTTTTTAGTCATGTAGCAGCTTGTGGATCAGTTTCTATGGTACCTTCTTGTTTTTAGGGTATCACCAAGTATGTGATCTGCTTGGGGTTTTTTTTTGTTTTTTTGTTTTTTTTTGGGGGGGGTTGGTCCTGGGGATCAAACTTGGGGCCTTGTGTTTGTGAGGCAAGCACTCTAACCACTGAGCTAAATCCTCAGCCCCATGATCTACTATTTTAGTCTTGTCTTCTCACACTCTTTTCTCACACTGATCATTTCTGCTGCCCGCATACTTTCAAGAGAATTTTTTGTATCCTGGATTTCTGCTTGATTTTTCTTCATGATCTCTAATTCTTCAAACTGTTTAATTCAGTCAGCCTTTTGTTTGTGTCCTCTTTAAATTCCTAGAACAGTTTACCAGATAATCCTTTATTTACATCCTCTTTGAGCTTACTAAACAGTTTATGGACTAATTTGTTTGTTTCTTTTTTGATCTCTTCAAGTATTTTGACCATTTGCTGCCTTACTTACCCTACTTCAATGCCTGTGAGATCAGCTTGGAGGGAGTTAAGAGTTTTCAGCGGCATTGTATTGCCTTGGTTTCTCCAAGGGATCCAGAGGATCACTGAACCTGTCTTTCCCCATGCTACAGTCTTGAGGGCATGGCCAGCTAGAGGTTTTTGCATCTGTTTCATAATTGGATGTCTTCAATTGTCTCAGAGGTGCAAGGGTAGGGTGACTGCTCAAGTTCCCAGTTTTCTGTTGATTTCCAAAGGGATCTTCCTGATCTCTGCCTCCTTCCCCCCATGCTAGTCCCTGAAGCTACTTATATTTACTCTTTCTATGCCACTCCAGGTGAGCACGCCAAGCAAAGCCCTCTGGCTATGCCCTTCCTTTCTGATTCTCTTCCCACGCCAAACTCTGATTGCACTCCACTACCCAGCCCCAAATTCAGTGGTGCCTAAGGACTGTGGCACTCAGCATCTTTGGACTGGAGATAGGAGGGTTCCTGTGCAGAACCAAAGGTGGGTGACAGGCACGATACCCCAGGAGCACAGAACTCACCAGTGTTTGGGAAAGCGATGCAAGGGTGGCTGTTTTGGCACTGCTGGAGTGTCTTTTCTGCTCCCCTGGACCACTCTGGTTGTTACTGCTGCCCACTCCTGCAACTCACTAACATGGCTCTCTCTCATTGTCTGTTTCCAGGTCCCTAAGCAGGAATGTGCCCTTGTTTTTTACTTTCCCAAAGGCCCACTGGTCCTAACTCAGTCACTGCCCTCCAAATGATTCTGACTACAGTTTTTCTATTGACCTGATTTGCAAATATCTCACTTGCTGGGTTCCCTCTTCTAGTGAAAAAAGAGCCAGGATAGGTGGGCACTGGATGCTGGGGTGGTCACAAGTCCAGGCACTAATCCCAGCAGTCCTGCCACCCCTTCCCTCACAGTATTAGATTCCCTGCCAAGATGGCCTGTTCACCAGGCCTAAAATGACACATAATCCTTGTTGGGATGGCAGGGGCTAGAGGGGTAACTTCTATTTCTAAATACTGGTGGTACTGACTTTATCCGCTGGGCTTCTCCTTCACGTCCCATATTGGAGTCTTTGTTCACCCCCCATTTCTAAGTAACAGCACTTCTCTAATTCTTTTTAGCTTTGCACTTGTACTACTGACTCTAGTCATCCATGATGGAACCCTCAATCAGATCTGCAAATCTTTATAACAAAAGTATTACATCAGATCATTATACCAGTTCTTAAAAGCAGTTAATATAAATCCTCTGTGTCATTTAAGCTCCTCTGAGAAAGACAATCCAAGAAATGATTAGACTAGTAAAATCTTTACTATGGCACATCCTTTGAAGAATACAATGTGAGGAATTAGGAGTCAACGATGAAGAGCTCAGACCAGGATGAATGCCTGACACCTCCTGAGAGGGAATTGGAAGGATTGTGGGAAAATCTCAGACTGGAGTGCGGTTTGAAAAGGTCTTGATCACAATGATAAGAAGTCTCTAAGCAACCATTGCCTATGAGAATAGACCCGTGTTAGGCAGAAATTGTCTAGATCTGGTAAGGCCCCCCCACCATGCTCAGCCATAGGCTGGGGCGTTCCGGTGTACATGTGACTAAACACCATGGTTCGCCCAAAGGAGTATCAGCTGCAGTTTCAACAACCGGGCTCTGTGCAGCTGATTATCTTCAAGTAGCTGAGTAGGACCTTGGAAGTCTGCCATAGTCCACTTCCAAGTCACAAATTAACCCTTGTGGTGGACTTATTATTGTGGTCAATTTGAGCAGGAACGCCCAGCTGGACTGAGTTGGTGGGTTTTGGGCATAGAAGATCCACCTGAGGATTGTTGCCGACACAACATATAAAGGAGAACGGGAGCAGAAGATGGCACCAGCTGTTTCTCAGGAGACGCTCTGTTGCAGCTGGTTCTCCAGAAGGGAGCTCAGTGGTTCTCATTGCAGAAAGAACTTGGGGCCTTGCCGTCATTTGGGATGGCTGCTGTTTGCTTCAAGGGAGCTCTGGTTTTCATCTCTGCTGCAAACATCATATCTTGGCTCCAGAATAGATTTCTTCAGCCTTCTAGTGCAGACACAGATGTACACGAGACATTGCCGTCAGCTCCCAGCCCTCGATTTGATCTTTCAGGTCTCCAGTGCATACATAGGCATCCTGCACTCTTCCTGCATTTGGCTTGTGTGTGTGAATGTTGTGACTTGTATTTGTCATGTATTAAATCTGCTCTCTCTTTTTTTAAATCTGCTCCCTTGCAAACCATTGACTCTAGAAAGGTAACTAATACACCCCCAAAGAGTTCTGATTTATTACTATTTATTATATTCATTGATTATTATATAATAATAAATAATTGTTATTGATTTTATTTAAACAACATATTCCTATTCAACAAGTCTTAATTTCATATATATATTTTAACATCCTACACATACAGGTGGAATATACACTGAAATAATAAAGAAATTATATGAAACAGCATCTATGTTAAAGATACTTTATGGTTTATTCATGACATGAAGTCTACATAACTTTAAAAAATGTTCCTAGGAATATAACTCATTATTTATATGTTCTTCTTTTTCATAACAAATCTCACTGTATCAGTAAAACATTGACTAATGTATTTCTACCAATGTAATATAGAGTTTTTTGTATTAGTCATAAAAAATAAATATAGTAAAAATGATATGCTTTTTTCAAATATTTGACAATATACAAGATAGAAATGAGTGGTTGGGAATTTAGCTCAGTGGTTACAGTGATTGCCTATCAAGCACAAGGCCCTGAGTTCGATCCCCAGCATACACCCCCCAAAAAAAAGAAATGAATGCAAGTTTTTGTAATACAAACCAGCATATTTAGGATAAACACATATTTTCTTATGAATTATTCTCTGTTAATGTCTTTGGGGAAAAAAGGAGTTATATATATTCTCATCAATAGTAAATAGATTGATGGAGATTCTGAGAAACAGGTGATGTCTGGTAATATTTTGTCATTGGTCAAAGGGAACAAAAGGAATGAGCAAAGATGGTGAAAAAAATAAGAAAGGGATAAGATTGGAGAGATATGATTCTACTTTCAATTAATCCTGCTTTCTATGCCGGAAATAATATGGACAATAATATAAATGTTTGTAACACACTATAATTTTACTTTTATGTGAGAAAGCTGAACGTTCAACTTTTTATAACTTACAAAAATTCATATTTTTCCAAATTAAGAGTCTCCCATGAGATAGACAAAATATGAAGTAATAAGGAAAAACAACAGTCTATATGTAGCTTAAGTATCCTTTTAGTTATTTAGAAACATTGTGAGAAGTTCCAGAGCTATACATACAAAAACTGAGAGAAGATAATAATGAGATGAGATACCAAAAAATGTACCAAACTATACATAATATTATCTGTAGACATCATGTAAGTATGAACAAATTCTCTTCAGGAAAAACAGCAATAAAAATTTAATATCCTGCAGTTTACCTTATTATTGTTTCGAATTAGAATATTTCTCTGTTTCGAATTTTAATCGCAACGTTCTTCAATGCAACTTTCACATCCTTGTTTCTCAAACTGTAGATCAGAGGATTGAGCATGGGCACTACATTAGTGTAGAAAACAGAAGAAATTTTTCCCTGTTCCATAGATCCAAAAGAATATTTAAGATACATGAATGTTCCTGACCCAAAGAAGAGTGAAATGGCAACAATGTGAGAGCTGCAGGTACTGAAGACTTTGGATCTTCCTTGTGTAGATTTGATGCGCACAACGCATGTGATGATGAAAATGTAAGACGTTAGGATGGTGACACTCGGCACTGTGACATTAACACCCACCACAATGAGCACGACCACCTCGTTGATATACGTGCTGGTGCAAGACAGCTGGAGGAGGGGCAGGATGTCACAGAAGTAATGGTTGATGACATTGGCATCGCAGAAGGTGAGCCTAAGCATGCAGCCCGTGTGGGCACTGGCTCCAGCCAAGCCCATAGCACAGGCAGCAAGAGACAGCCCAGAACAGACCTGCGGAGACATGGCGACCTTGTACAGCAGTGGGTGGCAGATGGCCACGTAGCGATCATAGGCCATTGCGGTCAGCATGTAGCACTCAGAGATGACAAAGAGGAGGAAGAAAAACAGCTGAGCCATACACCCCACATAGGAGATGACATTCTTCTTTGAGACAAAGTTCATCAGCATTTTGGGAGTGGAAACAGAAGAGTAACAGAGATCGATACAGGAGAGGTTGAAGAGGAAATAGTACATGGGGGTGTGGAGGTGAGAACTGAGCACAATCAGAATGATCAAGCCCAAATTGCCCACCAGGGTGACAATGTAGATCATGAGAAACAGGCAGAAGAGGACTAGCTGGAGCTCTGCACGATCTGTTAGTCCAGCAAGAAGAAACTCAGTCATGAAGGAGTCGTTTCCAGACAGCAAGGTCATTGTCGAAAATCTGGGAAGGTAGAAAGAAGTGTTATTAACAGGGTTTTTTTTTAATTTAAAATAACAGGGTTTTTTTAAAATTTAAAATAACAGGTTATTTAAATTCTCTCAGTCTCTTCATTATCAAACTCTCCTTGATAATGAATAGATTGAAAGAATTTAAATAAGATTTTCTGTTTCGTGGAATCTGAACATGTTACCACATACTCCCCCTCAACATTCCAATTACTCTGTATTTTCTCTGATGAGCTAAATATGACAAACAAATTAATCTATCCTTCCTAGAAGACAAAGAGATAAAGTGGTTCAGACATAACCGGCTGATGAGTTTAGATCATGGAATTCAGGCTAGCAAATCTCCCCCTCACTCATCCTGACCCTCACTTCATAGTTCCTACTCATGTTTCCACTATTCTGCCAGACCCTTCAGTTTCCCTATGAAAACCAACAACAAAATAAATCCTCTGTGCCAGAACTGTGCCATATTCTTTTATTCTGTTTCTCAGATGGTAGTCTCTCCTAGTCTACAGGGTTTCCAGACACCTTAATGCAAAATCTATGAAGTCGACAATTGAATTCACAATTACAGGGCAATTCTGTGGTAGTTTAAGATTTTGAAGGAGTCGTTTCCAGACAGCAAGGTCATTGTCGAAAATCTGGGAAGGTAGAAAGAAGTGTTATTAACAGGGTTTTTTTTTAATTTAAAATAACAGGGTTTTTTTAAAATTTAAAATAACAGGTTATTTAAATTCTCTCAGTCTCTTCATTATCAAACTCTCCTTGATAATGAATAGATTGAAAGAATTTAAATAAGATTTTCTGTTTCGTGGAATCTGAACATGTTACCACATACTCCCCCTCAACATTCCAATTACTCTGTATTTTCTCTGATGAGCTAAATATGACAAACAAATTAATCTATCCTTCCTAGAAGACAAAGAGATAAAGTGGTTCAGACATAACCGGCTGATGAGTTTAGATCATGGAATTCAGGCTAGCAAATCTCCCCCTCACTCATCCTGACCCTCACTTCATAGTTCCTACTCATGTTTCCACTATTCTGCCAGACCCTTCAGTTTCCCTATGAAAACCAACAACAAAATAAATCCTCTGTGCCAGAACTGTGCCATATTCTTTTATTCTGTTTCTCAGATGGTAGTCTCTCCTAGTCTACAGGGTTTCCAGACACCTTAATGCAAAATCTATGAAGTCGACAATTGAATTCACAATTACAGGGCAATTCTGTGGTAGTTTAAGATTTATGATCAATCATATACCCCAGTGTTTCTGCACATTCTCCTGTACTCCATCCACGCTAGACAGAGGACGAAGGAGGATGTTGACTGTGCTTTCAAACATCTTTGCATGAGGGAATGAAAGAGAAACAATTCATTTGGGTGCTTGTTATATTGGTCGTCAATTTTAAAAAGAGTTGCCAAACTATATTCTTTGTGACATGTAAACGCACCGCATGTCACTATTTTTTGTTTTCTTTTGTTTTAGAAGGAGATGAACACAGCTCCTTTCCCTGATGCTGCTCTGCTCTTGATGTATCTTCTGAGGCTGTTACAGCTGACTTGCTACCAGGCAGAAAATGATGCCAACACAGCCAGGAGCAGATGAGATAAATGCAGGCAGTAGATGAAATCAGAGTTCCAGACTGTTAAGTTTCTTGGTTTTATAACATAATAGTTCTCATTTTTCAGCCACATCGAGAGGGGAAAAGGTAAATAGAGACTAAATTAACTCACCCTCCTTCTACTCAGTGAACACAGTGCTGATCCTTTGTGTGTGTCTCAGTCTCACTGTTCTGAGGTGCCTGTGACCCCAGAGGTGTCAGACCTGACCAGATGCAGGCACAGACTCCTCTTCCTGAACTGCCAAAAGGATCACACACAGATCTCACAATGTGTGTGTCCCGGGAGCCATTCTGAAGTGCAGGCCAAACTTCTGGTTATACGCTCACCCAGAGAGGGCGAAGGAAAGCCGCAGACCTGACACCAGAGTCAAATGTCATAGAGCCCACGGCATATGCCTAAGCCTTAGGATGCTCTTGTACCTGACTAGAAATCCAGGAATAGATGCCCCCTGGGACTTTCCCATGGTGATAAACAAGAAGGAAAAGAAATACTGGTGTCTGTGTTTACACTCCAATTCATGATAGTACATACAATCTTCCCACGAGAGATTGTACAGTCCCCAGGTGCAGATGAGTGAAGCTTCTGCTGTTATTTATACGCATGTCAATATAATTAATATCATTTAAATGTTTCGCTAATAATGGGTAAAACATTAGTTAGGAAAAAGCTTTATTAAAGTCTGTTATGCTCTTTGTTGCTATTTTGAGTGCTTTTAAAGTATCTGTATATATTGTTGCATATACACAGAGATCCTTGTTGCCCTTCATCCTTTCCTAGGGAGAAAGGGCAGGGTATTTTTTAATAAAAAATATTGTGTAATATAATAATTATTAATTTATGAATATTTAACTTCCTTGTGCTTTTCTTACTTGATATGTCTTTGCTTTTAAAGGACTATAAATTCCTGAACATAAATAATCAAACAAAATTCAACAAAGTAGAAAAGGATGAAACTGAAGCAGTAAAATGTCCCATGTAAAATGTCCAGGGCCTGATGGCTTTAGTGCTGAAACCTACATAACATTTTAAAATCTAATTCCAATTCTTAAACTTCTCAAACAGTGAAAGGTAAGGAACTTTGCCAAACTCTTCTTCTGAGGCCAGCATTACCCTAGTACCAAAACCAAACACAGATACAACAAAAAAATAAGAACACTGTAGACTGATTTTTGCTGATAAATACTGGTGCACAACTGCTCAACAGAATACTAGAAAATTAAACTCAACCACACATCAAAAAGATGATACATGATGAAATGGAATTTTCAAAATACATCAATAATTGTGAAAAAGGACATCAACAGATCTCAGGACAAACATCATATCATCATTTCAATAAATACAGAGACAGCATTTGATAAGATTCATCATTCCTTTCATGATAAACACTCTCAGTAAATTAGCTATAGAAGAACCCTAAAAGTACTAAAGAATATAGATAAATAGATATAGATATACTGGTATATACCACAGTCAATATCATACTAAATGGGGGAAGCTGAAAGTGTTTCCTTTATGATCAAAATGAAAGTGCTTCCTTTGTGGTCAAAATTTTCTACTTTCACCAGTCATGTGTAACAGTACTCTAAGTTTTAGCAAGAACACTTAGGCAAGAGAAAGAAATAAAGGGTATCCAAATTGGAAAGGGAAAAGTTAAATTATCCATGTTTACAGAAGATATGATTTTTATACATAGAAAAATCGAGTTATTTCATGAAAAAGCTGTTAGAACTGATTAATTCAGTAAAGCTGCAGCATACAAAATCAACCTACAAAAACAGCACCAATTCACCAATAATGAACTTGCTGAAAAAAGTAGAAAAGTAATGCCATTCACAACAGCTATTTTAAATTTTTAGAAATAAATTTAAATAAGAAAGTGAAAGGTCTCTACAATGACGAATATTACACATTGACGAAAGAAAAGAAATTGTAGCACACAGAAAATTGGGAAGATATTCCTTGTTTGTGAATAACAAGAATCAATATTCTTAAAATCACCATACTGTCCAAAGTGGCTTTTATGGCTTATATCTAGATGTCCCACCAAAAACTCATGTGCTCATAGGTGTAGCTTTTGGGAGGTGAGGGATGGTGAGTGTGTGATACTGGACTGGTCCACCAGTGGGTTTGTAGCTGGGTGTGTTGTTGGGAGGTGAAGCCTGGTGGGAAGAAGTGGGTCACCGGGCATGGCCTGGAAAGGGGTATATATATATCCTTCTTCCTCCTTTAATGCAACCCTGCTTCCTACCTACCATACAATAAGTTCTTTCTCTTCTGCCATCCCCTGCCTGAAGCCAGATGACTGTGAACTGGACCCTTTACAAACCGTAAGCTAAAATAAACCTGTCCTTCTTTAACTAACGAGTATCACACATTTTTGTCCCAGCAACGAGAAAGTAACTAAGACAGTGATCTATGGATTTAAGGCAATTCTCATCAAAGCACCAACAAATTTCCTCGAAGTAATATAAAAACAATCTTAAATGTCATATGGAGCCACAAAAGATCCAGAAGAGCCAATGTGACCCAGAGTGGGGAGAGATTTCAGGGGTGTTACAATATCTGACTTTCAAAACATACTATACAGCTGTAGTAACAAACACAGCATGGTATTGGCATAAAAATAGACATATTTACTAATGTAATAGAGAATTTAGAAAGCAATCCATAGTTACAAAGCCAACTGACCTGTGAAGAGGTACCAAGAACATGAGGTGGGGGAGAAATCTCCTTGATAAATGATGCTTGCAAAACTGGATATACTTTTGCAAAAGCATGAAACTAGATCTCTTGCTTTCACTGTATACAAGAATCAATTCAAAATGAAAGGAAAAACCTCAGTGTAAAAACTGAAACTGAAATTATTGTATGGTAACTATCTCAAAACCACTCAAGATGATGGTGTTGGCAATTATCTTTTTTTAGATAAGACCCCAAAGTCGCAAGTTAGGGAAAGGAATAATAGATATGTGGGATAGTATCAAACTAAGAACATTCTGCAAAGCAAAATAAATAATCAGCATAATTGAGGGCAGACAGCTTGGATGCCATTTCAGGAGCTTACTCTGTGCAAGAAGAAATCCTGTTTTATCACCAGATGATCAACTTAATTTTAGCTCAAATAAATTTTTACACTCTGTGTGCCGCCACTTGCCTTTTAGGTGGACATTTTGACAATATGGATGAATTGCAGAAGTGACTGTCCTTACTCCCCAGCAGCTTTCTATGCTTTGGCCCTTGGGTTGAACCTATTGTGTTCTCGGACTTCAGGAACATGGTCAAAAACCGAGGATGAGTTCTTGTGTGATCCCACACCCCCTAGAACTTTGTCTAAAATGTCAGATATTAGGCACATGTTTAATGTTTACAGACTAACATTTTTATATGAGATTTTTTTAAAAAGCTAAATATATGTGGGTTTTCACATTCAAGGATTATGTTATGAAAAAGCATATATTTCTAGAAATTATAAATTGGTCTACAGAGTGTTGGTTTATGGTTGCTAAGAGTTATAGATGCTAAGTAAAACTATAAATAAGAAGGGAAGCAAATTTTTGAGAAAACTGAGATGTGTTTTATAAAAAAAACATGTAAAAAGATGTATTTTTTAAGGAAAGTTAAGAAAAGAAAGTAATTTTTATTCTTTTGAGAGAGAATCTTGTTTGGTAAAAATAATGAGAAAAAATAGGACAAAAGCTGAAAGTTTAAGCAAAAAGTAGTTTCAACCAGTTCTAAATTTTTAAGAGAAGAACCTTACGAAAACAATTTATGTGCAACCAACATGACTAAAATTAATGGAATTATTTGTAGATTGTTTTGTATCAAATGTGTATTAATCCAAAACACATATTAAAATAACAAGGTTTTTCTAGAATATTTGTCCTCCTAGCTTAGCGGGAATTAACTAAGCAAAAAGCTGGAGGAAGAAGGGAAGACCCTCTTGATTACCTTCAGCCCACCTGAGGACATATGTTGAGTGGCATTTCCTATTTGACCTTGTAATCCACACTACCTCTAATAGAGGTTGCAGGGTAGAGGGGACTAGCTGAGTCCAGGTTACCCTTCTCAGTGGCCAGCATTTAACTAGGTAAAGAGTGTTTAGTTGATTTTCTAAGGCTCCCTCTAAGTGTGCGGGTGGACTTCAAACTCTGTTCTTAGCTTTTGATTGTTTTTGGCAAGATGTGTAGTATATACCAGGCACTTGTGTACTCCAGATGAAAGGCAAAGAATCCTAGAAGAAGCTAGGAAGTATGCCAATGAACACTATGTACCAGACAGAGAACAAAATGTCCCTGGGGGTGTTATTGTTCCCCCTACCAAACCAAGTTAGAATTATGACACAGGAGATAGGTTAAGCAGGATGCAAAGATGGTAGCAATTCTTATTTCGGGAATGAAGAGATGCATTAGGAAACCTGTTAACTATGAAAATGTCAAAGAGATTGCACATGGCAAGGAGAAATCCGGCGGTCTTTCACAGGTGATTGGAGAAAGCTTTCTGTAAATATACAAACATAGATCCATCTTCCAAGGATGGACAGGTACGCATGGGAGAACATTTTATTAGCCAAATGCCTCAGATATTTAGTGTAAGTTATGGAAACTCAGCAAATGGGTAGCCAAACTCCTTTGGCCCAATTACTGGACCCAGTTTTTTCTATATTCAACAGTGGGGATCTGGAGGAAGGTAAACAGGAGAGATACTGAGGACAAAGATAGGCAAGATGATGGCTCCCACATTGGTCAGTACTTTAAGCAAACCCAAGGTGTTCAAAGGAAAACCGGAAGCCAGTCAAGGCAAGGGTTCTTGTTTTATATACAAGGAGAATGGACATTGAGCTGGTGATTGAATGAGCCAGCAGCCGGGCCCTGCTTGTATCACTGATCCACGGCACTGGAAGTTCCATTGTCCCCACTCCAGAGATGGGCCAGGCCAACCAAAACTCTCGCTGTCCACTTTGACGAAGAGAACTGAAGGGGCATAAGGCAAACCACAGCGCCCCTAACTGCAGCTATCTAGGCACTTGAGAGGAGCCCTTGGTGACCCTGGACATTACAGGTGAGCAGATTTGATTTCCCATAGATACAGAAGCAACCTATCCCATTTTAACCTCCTTCTCTGGTAAATCTTCCTCTAGATTCATAACCGAGATAGAAATGAACTGTAGTCAAAGATTTTTTTACTTACTCATGCTTTGACATGCCAATTTGAGGATCAAGTGTTTACTCATGAATTCTTAATTGTTCTATTACGCCTTTCTCACATATTGGGAAGACATTTGCTATAAAAATTAGGGAAGGTTCTCCAATTCCAACAGAGGCCAAAGCAGATTTTGCCCCTCAAGGCTACATCAAACCTCTCTGACTCAATTAGCCAGCAGGCAGATCCTATTGCATGATACAATGGCACTCCTAGCCTGGCACAATAGTTAACAGCAGTAGTTATAAAACTAAAAGATCTCAGCCAATTTCCTACCTGAAGGCACACACATAATTATTTTGTTCCATAAAAATCCTAACATGATTTATAAAATCTCTCTCTTATTTGCCTTAACCTGCTCTATAATGTTCTCTATGATTAGTATGCAACCTACTCTCAGTCCTGAATCATTTTCTTACCTCCATCTACTTAAAAGAGCTCACACTCTCTTAAAGTTCACCAATCAGTCCTTAGCACAAGATTGCTGGCTATGCCTGCCTCCTTCTCCCAAATGGACTACACGGGTATGTCTCCACCCAGACACTCCTTAAGGTATCTATGCGTCTTCCTTTCCACGAGAACCCTCTCAAAACCTTTAATTAATCAAAGAGAAAATTTGTGATTGAGAGGCAGAAACGAGCAGCATCTTAAAATGTCACAAGAATGAGATCACAAAACTCTTTATCCCAGAAAAACATGAGACATGAGACTATAGTCGCCTGGGTCATTACGACCTAGCACAGTAGGTCTCTGCGGACACCCTGAGATCATAAAGATAATGAACAGAAACAGTAAAAGCTTTTTCTTGCTTATCATAACTCTTACCTGAAATGCAGATGATAAGTGACTGCTGACCAATCAATAGTCTGCGCTCTTCTTGTTGACCAAAGGAAGCATAACAACTTGTTTTCTAGACCCTCTTTCTTGTTCTTCTTCTTAATCTATAAGAACCCACACCCTGTGAGCGTCATTTCAAGAGCACTTCTGAGCAAATAAAATTTGTGTCTTTTCCCCAAGAGCCCATCTTCGTTTGGGCTCAAATAAACTGTCCTCACACTCAGTTTGTGCCTCTCAACTTGCCTTTTAGATTGAGAATGTGTATCGAATGACCCCACTGTTCCTCATAAATATGTACAGTTATTGTGTCAGTTGAGAAAAGAAAATATCTTTGTATAAAATCCAATTCCTCCCAAGTTAGAGAATTTGAGTTTTTGCATTAGCTTATTTTTTGCTTGTTTTGTTGTTTTATTTTTATTATTATGTTTGTAAAGGTGAAAATTTTGTTTCACCATTGTCACCGGTCCTCCCATAACAAAATACCACCAACTAGATGGTTTAAACATGAAAAATTTATTTTCTTACAGCTCTGGAGTCTAGAAGGCCGTGCGAAAGGAGTCAGCAGACATGGTTTCTTCTTGGAGCTTCTGGATAATTTTTGTTATGCTCCTGGTCTTTGCTCTGTACATGTGTGTCCCGGTTGTCTATTCTCATTTTCTCTTTTTATAGAATATCAGTTATATTGGACTAACGCCCACTCTCACGGCTTTGTTTTAATGTAATCATCATGTTAAAGACTTCACAGGTAAGTATTGTTAAAGGAAGAAATACTAGGAGATTGAACACCTACATATGAATTTATAGGCTGCCCACCAAGCCCATAACAACCACCATCAATCAAACAAGGTGAAGCCGATATTGCTTCTCACAGAGACATTGTTGTCATCTTTGTCTGACTGCTTGACATAGTGTTTTTTAACACCAAGAAAACAAAAATCACTGCCGCTCACGTACTGCCCTAAAGTCATTTGCTACTTAGGATTTCTGTTGTATACTTAATAAATTTACTGTCTTAGAATGATCTAGAAATAACCATGTAACTGAGGATTCAACAATGTATCCTGCCTTCAGGTACACGACTTTAAACTTGTAAGCCCTTGCTTTGTATGTGTCTGAGGAATGAAATATGACCCAGCTTCACCAACTTGTGGATATCTTGCTTTCTTAGAACCTATAAAACATGTTATTGTTGTTTTATAATAAATAAGTGGATAAATAAAGAAATAAAACTATAATATTCCACCAATGTGTTTCCTTAATTACTTTAAAATTCATTCCCCTGCTCTTTTTTCTAAATTTTTCTACATATTCTTCAGTGCTATATTATACTTACAACTGAAGAGCACCATCAGTTATAAAAACTGTAGAACTAAATTTATATATGTGGATATATGTCGAGGATTATATATATATATATATATACGTAAAAATATACATATGCATACACATAAAAGAATCTTAAATGGTAACAAGCTAATTAACTCTATGCATGTGTTGCCATGAATTCTCCTGACTAAATTGAACTGACAGCAATATCAGCAGCTATGATCAAGTTTGAAAGGTCACAAGCTACGATAAATATCTCATAACTGACATCAGGTCAACTATTGTGAGATGACATTGAGTATAAGATGAATGCTGATTTCAGGGAAGTTACATGCAAAGAAATACACATTTTAGAATCACTCTGTTACACTTTTTAGAACAATTCATTGAAATAAAACTTTAAAAATCTGTATCATTTCATTCAAAACGGCACCAAAGAGCTTTTAATATTTGGTGTGCAGAAAGCAAGATGGAGAGAACATACACACAAAACTTGCAGAGTCTGGAATCAAAACCAGAGTGCCTGGTTCCGATGTCAGGAGTCTTTCCACGTTTCCAAGATGAGATCAGGGAAACATTCACATTCTTCTGTACCTGGCTCATCTTTTCTCAGGTATACCAACTTAGCAAAATAAACATAATCTTTCTTGCAGGACACGGCATTTTGGTTTTATTCAAGGTACGGTGTTCCATTGGTTTCTTTACAAACTGCTCATGGAACCCTTAACCTATCTCCACGGGCACATAAAATGAACACAGAGCTTCAAATCAGGGGACAGGAAAGAAAGTTCTCTTTTCCGGAGTGAATGTCGTACTGATTTTTATTGTGATTTAATATCATCCATTCTTTTTCCCTCCATAGCCCTAATACTTCAACTTGTTTCCTAATTATTTTCCAACCTACCTCTCTAATTCAATTATTATACCTCTTTCCCTACACTACAAACACTGACCTCTCTTTTGTGCTCTTCCTCACCAAGATTATTGCTTCCTCTCAAACCTTATGCTAACTCTTAGCTCTACCTCAAAAGCTCAATATGGCAGACTCCTGATTATCAGTGAGATCTCAGCTCATGGGCCACCATCTCAGTACAGCTTGTCCTTACCACCTATTCTAAAGACAGTACAATTACCCTCTGTGTCATTACTTTAAGACATCGCATCAATTTTGGATGTGTGTGTGTGTGTGTGTGTGTGTGTGTGTGTGTTTGCTTACTTGTTCATCATCTCTTTTTTCCTCCTGACTACCTGAACCCCAAACCCACCTTACTGTAGACAATTAGGACTTTGAGGGCACAGACATTTTGTGTCTTCTGCACTACTACATTGACAGCCTGCATATTCTAATCTCTAAAACAAGATATTCAGTCTCTATTTGCTGATAAATAAACTATATCATTTATGTCATGTAAAACTCAGACAAAATCAGAGTGAAAATGTTACAAGAAAGAGCTGGCTACTAATGAGATTATAAACTCTACTTGAAGAAACAATCTAACTGCCTCTACTGATGATTGGTAAACATTTATAGTAAACTGCTTCCTAAGCAAGACGTAGTATATCCTCACACCTGTGTTCCTGGCTGGAGTCTAAGAGGTGCATCTAATGTAGCTTCCCTTTATCCTGGCTGCTTCCCATCCTCAAGAACTAGGATCAGAAGAAAATCTTCAACCTCTCTTCACCTCACAACTTAGAGATTAAAGTAAGATGAGAAATCAGAGTAAGCGGGCATTCCTCTGCCCCCATGTTCCCTGTTTTTGAAAAGGAAAGTGCTCTCCCAAACAAAAGTCCCTAAAACACTCACAGAGGTTTACCAAATAAACAAATAAATTACTGAATTAAAAATCATTAACACAGTTGCACAGGAATTCCAGATATTTCTGAGTTCAAATCTCACAACTCTCCATTTCTAGATTTATTAACAGGTAACAGTTTTCTACTTGAAAGCTTATAAGCCAGAAATAGATGGGAGATTTTTAAACAAGTTGATCTCTTCACTCAGTGAAAGGAAGCAAGACTGATCTTCCTCTTACTTGTATTATCTTGCCTACTGAACTGATTTGTATAAGTATTTAATTGTCTGTAACTTTTAGTTCATTTTATTGGTACATTTTAGATATACATAATGATCACACTTATCACAGGGAATTTGTACCTGCACGTAATATATTTTGATTCTTCTTTTTTCCCCAATCTGCTCCCCTCTCCCAATGCCTCTTTCCCTCCATATTTATAAAAACTTTGTTTCCATTCGTTCCCTTATCTTTTTTTCTTTTCCTTTCCTTCCTTTCCTCCTCCCCCTCTCCTGTGGTACATTTCTCATTGAGTATCTTCTTCCAATTTCCCAGTACTTATTATATATACATTTTGGGCCTTATTTACATTTTCAGTTTCTAACACTAGAGCTTCTTTAATTTCATACTGCTCTCTCCATAGCTTTACACTTCATGTCCCTAATTAATATGACATGTAGAGCAAAAATGGTTTCTATTTAGGTATGCGTCCTTTTCTTCAAAGTCTTTTTCAGAGCAATGTGGACATCCTTGTTCCTCAAACTGTAGATAAAAGGGTTCATCGTTGGCCCCACAATGGTATAAAAAACCGTGGATATTTTATCTTGATCTAGAGACCCAGTAGGTGAAGGCTTAAGGTACATGAATGCGGATGCTCCAAAGAAAAGAGACACAGCAATTATGTGAGAGCTGCAGGTACTGAAGGCTTTGAACCTGCCTTTTGTAGAACGGATACAGAGAATATTGGAGAGAATCAAAGTATAAGAAATGAAGATGATAAAACTGGGACCTATAACATTGACACCCACCACAGTGAAAACCACTGCTTCGTTAATGGAGGTACTTGTGCAGGAGAGCCGCAGGAGGGGAGGTATGTCACACATGTAATGACTGATGACATTGCTGTCACAGAACGTGAGTCTCAGCATGCACCCGGTGTGGGCCATGGCACCCCAAAACCCCATCGCATACACACCCACTGTCATCGTGAGGCAGATCTGATGGGACATGATGACCCTGTAAAGCAGGGGCTTACAGATGGCCACATATCTGTCATAGGCCATATAGGCCATTGATGTCAAAATAGATGTCAAAATACAGCACTCATCAATAACAAAGAAGGCAAAGAAAAAGAGCTGAGCCATGCACTCACCATAAGGGATGATTTTTTGATTTAGAAAACCCATCAGCATTCTAGGAGTTATGACAGAGGAGTAGCAGAGATCGATGAAGGAAAGGTTGAAGAGGAAGTAGTACATGGGGGTGTGCAGGTGAGGGTGGAGGTAAATCAGAACGATCAAGCCCAGATTCCCCAGCACGGAGACCACATAGATTGCCAAGAAGAGGGAGAAGAGAGGCAGCTGGAGCTCTGGCTGCCGTGTTAAACCCAGCAGGACAAACTCGGTCACTGAAGAGCCATTGCCTGTGGCCGTTCTTCCCTGCGACATTTCTGTGAGAAGAAGAGAAAGAGTAGCATGTTCACATTTTAATGAATTATCAGATTTCTCCAGCCAACCCCAGATAAAGAGATAGAGATGCAGAATGGGAGAATGAACTCAAGCCTGGCTATCCATTTGCCTGTGTTTTCTCCATGTTAGAAGACAGAGAATGTATAAAGATGAATATTATGCAGGATATAGAAGGCAATATCTGGAAGGACGGATTTCAGGAAGCCAAGGACCGCCCCTCCCTCTGCGGCTTCTCTGCTCCACTTCTGCCTCGACAGCTCCCCTCCTGTCTCAGGGTCAGAGTGATCTCAGCAGACAGGAGACGAGGCAATTCAAGGCCTCACTGGACCCCAAAAATTCGGCTTGCAAAAAGAGTAGCAGAAGAGATACAGTTCAACACTCACCCTTTGCCATCATGGCTTTGCGGGGAGGACCTTGTTAATGCTTCTCCTCTGTTTTCAGAGAGCTCTAGTTCTGCTGAGATTTAGAAGTATAGAGCCCAGAAGAAAAATTTTTGCTTTTGTTGCTATTGCTGTTGCTTAGGATGAATTTGGGACTGAGGGAGCCAGAACACAGCCCCCGTGCCCCAGGCTGTGAGAAGCCATGAGACACAGATCACATTTCTGGTGGTGGCTTTGCTCAAAACAGCCTAAAGGCTGGTGAATAGCATGTACTAATAGTGAAGGAGCCACCTTCATCATGACCCAAGGGGTTTTTCTGAGTTCCGGAAACCTGGGAACCTGATTAAAAATTCGAAGACCTTTGTTTCCTGGTATTTCTCCAGAGATCAGGTAAAAGAAATTACCTGTGCTGTGTTTGCAGTCTAATTAATGATAATGATATTGGCTCATCAACACTATATCATTTTACATACATTTGATTTCCTTCCAAATAGGGACATCTCCAAATAGAAGAGCAAGAAACCTTGTCCTTTGTCTAGCACGGATTCTCCCTAACAACTGTCACTAGCTGGGACACTATACATTTATTTGTTTCCTTCTCGCGTCTTCCTTCTGTACACGTACAAATAATTTGAATCTAAGCTCCATAACAACAAGGATTTGTATATTTTCTTCAGTGTAATTTCTGCACCTCAACATATAGTGTAGGTGCTCAATAATGTAAATAATAGAAGGATGAATGAAGATCCCTTTGTCATATTTTTCTGGAACATACACTGGATGCCACGCAATCTTTTTGTCCCACACATGAAGGCTTATGTTCTACCAATGCTTCTATTTGTGGATAAAAATACAGGACCGGAAAACCTTAGTAAAACATGTAGCGGTCACTGCTAGACTCTCGGATGTCATCTGAGAGCAACCTACGTCAGGATTACTGAGCTCATAAAATGTACCATATACTGTAATTCTGCTCCTCACTGAAAGTCACCGAGAACCTGCGTAGGCTCCTGGAAAGGCCCAGTGTCTCTCGCCCTAGGACAGCAGCACAGACAAGTGTCACAGACGGATGCAGATCAGTGCAGTGTGGGAGGCTCACAAATGCCAAGGCCTGTTCCCTGCAGGAGAATACTAGGAGCACTTGAGGCTTTTATTTGTTATTTTGCAGAGAACTGAAATAACATCAGTGCTGAATTAGAAAGATTAATACATCAGGCACTAGCAGGAGAGATTAAACCCAGAGAGATGAAGGTAGGTGAACTGCCAGAGGCAATTCCAACCGTAAATGAGTGACCCAACGGAAAAACAAAAACAACAAAAGAAGGGAAACTGCTGTGAATTACTATCGCTGCTGTGAATGGTTCTGAGAAGCAATCACATGCAGATGGTACATCCCAGAAAGATTCAGGAAAATTGATCACAAAGAGGATAGAAATAAACAATAAAATTTCCCCAAATACTATCACACATTCTATTTCAGAGAGAACTCAGAAAAAATGAAAATATTAGTAAAAGTTATACATTCAGTTTTGAGTAATTAGGAATCTAAGTAAAGTGTACACTGCGCAAATGCACATATAATGCTAAGTAAAGCTCAGGAGGAAATGGTCAGACCATGAGAAAAACATTTGAAGGTCATTTCCACAGGTATTGAAGCAATGAGGTTAGTGAACTACACGAGACAGGGTAAAGAGGAAATAACAGATGGCAAGAAAAAAAGATTTGGAAATCCCTTAATTATAGATTTTGTACATTAGATAATATAAAATCTAATAACTGCTAAAATTAGTTCCAGTTAATACTCTCAGACTTCCCCAAATTACAAAGTCCCTCTGGGCAGACTTGGAAAACGTCCCCAAGACAGACATTCCCTCCATTGCAGACACGGTGAAGACCTTGGTGATTCATTAATACTTGTATTTTCCATGGAAATATGAAGAGTTTTTACTCAAGTGGTGCAAGAACATGAAATGCTCCCTCTATGTTCACAGTATACCAAATCACATTGCAAAAGTAATTGATGTTAAATTCTAAGCCGGAGGTCAAGATGAAGCTCATTTTTCACATTTCGTGCTGCCAGTGTACACACAACAAACATGGAATGAAGACAGATCCCAAACTTGTCCCTGCCTTGCAGGACTCTCTCATCTTCTTCATTTTTTCCTTTGCATAATGGTCACACTGGCCTTACTCAATTCTAACAAAGTATGTGAAGCGAGGATGCGTTTCACTAAAATAAACAACAGCATCTGTTGCTCATTCATGAGTCTTTTCAAGTCCAAAGAGTTGGACTCTGTCAAAGTCAGTGATCATTTAACTCAAAAAGCTTTATTTACACTATATTTTAGTAAGAATGTAGAAAAGAAAAACATACGTTTTTAACTAAATGAAGTTTTAATTTGAAGGATTATGTCACTCTAAGCTAATCCACTATAAATGCCCAGAAACATTAGCTCATATATTTTTAAATTTAAATATATATAATTGAGATAAAGGAAGAAAACCCAAACTTCGAGCGCCATATTTTTAGCACAGGGCCTGAGATACTAACCGCCATTTGTAATCAGCTGCCAAGTAAATTTAAGGCCGCTGCCGGGTGATCACACTTTGAGGAGCAGGGTTAGACCAGGGTCTGCAGCTTGTTCAGTTGTTTCACGGGTGTTGGCTGTTGGGAGGCAGACAGAGTGATACGTTCTGGTCTTGATGAAGGTACTGGGGTTTCAGAAAAGACAGAAGAGCCAAGAAACCTTAGCAGCTGAAAAGGCAATGGAGAGGAAGCAGGTGGAGAGCACAAGGGAGCAGACCTCAGCCGAGCGCCAGATGACCTCGGCAGGTGCCACTCATACAGACCTTAGCTTCCGGGATTTAAAAGTAATGAAAAGCTGCGGCTGGTATACCAACACCAATGAGCATTTTTTTTAAAAAACCTGATTTTGAGTGAAGAATGAAGATGTAAAAGGACAGGCATAGCATGAAAACATTATGTAAACACATTATGCAAATTTTTCAACATATAGAACTGTATTGATTATAATTGATGAGCAGGCATAGGACTAAAGTTTTAAAAGTACACTTAACAATACACACCAACTAACAGTGTTTATCTCCACTTACAAGATGGACAAGGGAAGGAGGTGTGTGGGGGAGAGAGAACGAGAGGGCGGGAAGGAGAAGAAAAGATACAAGTTTTCATCAAAAGAGAGACTTCAATTTATTACGAGTTTTGTTATTTTTGATACAGAGCCTCTCTATGTTGCCAAGGCTCGAACTCCTGAACTCAGTGATCCTCCTGCCTCAGCCTCCTCTATAGCTGAGACTACAGGTATGCCCCACTGCTTCCAGATTTCTTCATGTAATTTTAGGATGTAATTTATTTTCATTTCAGACCCTACAATACTACACTCTAAAGGATTAAAGATAAGGTGGTTCATTCATAACAAATGGGAAAGCACCCAAGATTTCAGAACGAAACTGGACAGAGGTGTAGATCTTAAATTTAAGGTCAGCGTTAGTCCTTTCTTTTTCTTCTGACTCTCTGTAGATTTCACAGAGACCTCTCTAAAATTTAGTATGTATGGACCTGAGATGGCGAACCTTTTAGAGCTTTCAATGTTATGAACAGCCCGCTGTGGCGCGTGTGCCAGGCATACTTTGCCACCACCAGTATAGACCTTACCTAAAGCTAAGAGGCCTTCTGTGAAGTGGAGGAAATGGTCTTGTCAAACTGCAGTGTTAAACATACAATGCTAGAGACAGAGCAGTTCCCAGAAGTTCTGCAAGATGATAGATGATCTGGAAAAAGACATTGTTTACATGATCACCTTTACTGCCTAGACCCTTTTCCTTGTCCTCAAACTCCTCTAAAGACCTCTGTCTCTCACGCTGACAGTGTCATTTATTTCCTAGAAACTTGGCCCTGTCCCTCTTGACAGCGCTCTCTGGTCTGAATAAACTCTTACCTTTACTCTCATGCCTGTCTGGGTTAATTCTTGTTATTACCCATGTAATCGGGCCTCCATGCACTTTTTCCCATGGTATGATCCTTGCCTTAGTAATTTATTTACTCAAATATTCATATTGCTTCGAGCTCATGGATATTCATTTAATGCATTGAATTAAAATCTATTAATACTTATATTTCTAGCATTGACCATTGGAAGCTCCGAGGTGCTCCCTCTAACCCACTGGCATGTCCCTTCACTGTGGGGGGTGTGTGTGTGTGTGTGTATGTGTGTTTTGTTTTGTTGTTGTGAGCGCTTCCTTATTCTCTTTCATAAGAGGCATCAGAATCATTTTAGCTAGCTCCTTCCCCAGCCCTGGAATCAGCTATTTCTCCAAGAATCCCTGATTCTCTTTTCTGACTAACAGTAGGGTAAGGAGAGAAAAAATAGTAATAGCTTCAAATGAGACAAGTAAAATTGTAATTTTAAAACTGTGCTTTTAGGGAAAACTGCAACTTCAGGACCCAAAAGTTACTCAAGCCTTTTTCCATTCCAGGAATTAACTTCAAAAATAATTCCTGAGGGTCTTAAAGACACAGTAAACCTGTACACTGGGCCCAGGGCCGTGCTTTTCACCCATAAAGCATCCTTCCCACCACAGACCTCCACATTCATTAGGCAGCACCATGAATGGGCCAGCATGTCTCAGTTTGTTTTTCAATGGAGCCCGTCACACGCATAACAGACACTAGGAATACACACCCCAGACCACTCACCTGGAGGGCACCCCAAGACCACGTGACACCCCCCACCTTAGACCTTACTGCACCTGTCTCTTGAGGGTCTACATCTGTTTTGTGTAGTTTTTAAATTCTGCTTAATAAACCTCTTTGTGCCTTTTCCTGATACGTCTTGACCATTCTTTTTCTGTGACGAAATTCAGCACACCTAGAACCTACCTCATGGGTGAGGTGAGTTCAAGTCCCTGTCTTGTATTTGGGGCCCTCCTCAGACCCCTTCCAGTGACAGCAGTATTGGGAAACCGGATCTTGTCAGTAGATGTGCTCATTGCTACCAGCATTTCATTTCTTTAGGTCCTCTCGGTTGACGGAATGAAAAATGTTTGTGTTCTAACTCGTGTATACACATATACCTGTAAGTATTTCCATGTGGCATCATCTACACCCACACATTAAATAAACAGGAGCTTTGCTAGTATTTTCAACTCTAATACCACATAGGTTACTCTAGTCTCCTTCTCTTGTTTGTCTGTGTGTTCCCACTCCAATGAGAAGCCTGACTGCCACTTTCTGCCGTCTTTACACTTAGTTGTTCACTTTCCCATACAGCAGTATTAGAATTGTTCATCTGCACCTACAAGTGAAAATCTCCTTTGACTAAAGGCAGTTTCTATGGAGAGGGGTTTTTGTTTTTTGGGTTTTTTTGGTTTTGTTTTTTTTGCTTTGGTCTTATATTTTTAATACATTTGCAGAATTTCTTAGTGAGCATCTATTCTCCTGCCCTGCTCAGTGAAGTTGTTTCATAATTTGAAATAGAGTTAGATTCTCTGTTCACAATATGTATTTCTTTCCAAGATACCCTGATCTTATTATTTTAAATGTGCATATATTGAGTCACTCTGTGCTATTAAGTACTACAGGTTTTAAAAATTGCATCTTGTCATGTGTCCACCATTATTTATTCCTTCTTCATTGCTTCAAAACAGCCATAATCATTGATATTTTTACTGTCTCTGTAGTTTATCTATTTGAGAGTGTCATACAATTGTAATTAGATTGGTGCTAGCCATGTAAGAATGAATTTTTCACTTAACCACATGCAATTAGGACACTTCAGTGTCTTCCCATGTCCTTTTATTCCCTTATAAGGTTATACCATGGCTTCTTTTTCCACTCACCTTCAAAGAATGCTGTGGTAGCTTTGAGTTTTTGACAACCATGAATAAACCTGATATAAATATTTACATACAAGTTCTGTGTGGAAATGTATCTTCAAATCAATTTAGTAAACATCTTGTAGCAGACACATCATAAGACTATGTTTACCTTTATGAGAAATGGCCAAATTCCTGTCCAAACACCCATTACCATTTTGCATTCCCATTAGCAATGTAGGCTTTCCAGGGTTCCACATTCTTGTCAACATTTGGTATGTCAGTTTGTAAATTTTAGCCCTTCTGATAGGTATGTAGTAGTGTCTGTTGTTTTAATTCCTAACTCCCCAATGACAAATGAAGATCAGCATACTTTAGACCCATTTTTCTTTTGGGGTTTTTTTTTCATATCCTTACTGGTTAGTTATATGTATTCTTTGCATATTGTCTATACCTCAGTTAGATGTGTGCTTTACAAATATTCTTTTTCTGAGGAGATTTTCACTCTCTTAAAAATATTACTTATGGAGGAGAAATTCTTAATTTTAATAAACTTCATCCTACCAATTATTTCTTTCTAGGTTTTGCTGTGTTATGGTTTTCATCACCAAATCCAAGGCTACCTAACTCATTTCTCATGAGTTCTACAACTTTTTGATTTTGCATTTTGTATTTAGCTCTATGATCTGTTTTAAAGTTTCTTTGATTGTGTATGTAGGGATGTGTGTACACACATGCACATGTGCATGCATGTATGTGAAAAGTTATAAGTTCTATATCCAGCTTTTGATGGGAAGTTTCTTGTTTTTGTTTTGTTTTGGTATATGTACCTCCAATTTCTCCAGTACCATTTATAAAAAAGACTATTGTTTTACATTGACTGGTTATGGATCTTCTCAAATACCAGGTAGTCAGCTGTGTGGATCTGTTTCTTCTATCTCTAGTCTGTTCCACTGATCTAGGTGCCAAGCATTTTATAAATATCATGCTGTCAGATTTACTATAATTGTGTACATAGTCTTGAGGTCGGGTAGTGTCAACATAGCATTACTCTCCTTTCTGAGTATAGTGTTGGAAATCTAAGTCTTTTACCTTTCACATAAATTTTAGAATCATATTGTTGGTTATCAACCACATAACTCACTGGAATTTGGGTTGGAATTGCTCATATTTCAAGTTGGGAAGAAATGACGTGTTAATTTTATTGACTCTTGCAATTCTTAAACACGAAGTATCTCTCCTTTTTAAGTCTCTTTTTTAAACTTTATTTTAATGGTACATTTTCAATATACATATTGATAACATTCATCATTGGGGATTTGTACCTGTACATGATATACCTTGTTGCTTCTTTCTTTCCCATTCCCCTCCCCTCACCCCCTCCTCCCTCCCTATTTACAAAAGCTTTGTTTCCATTTTTTCCTCCCATTTCTTATTTCTCTTGTCCCTCTGTTCCTTTCCCCCTCCCTTGTTCCCTTTCCCATTTGGACATTTTCTTCCCTTTCCCAATACAATACATTTTAGTCTTTATTTACACTTCAGTTTCTCACACCAGAGAAACTATGCGAAATCACAAAATTGTATAAATGCATAGAAATTAAATAACACCCTCCTGAACAATCAATGGGTCACAGATAAAATTTTAAAAAATAAATTAGAGTTTCTACAAATAAATGATATGCCAATGAAACATACCAGAACTTTATGAGGTACAATGAAAGCAGTCCTATAAGGGAAATTTATAGTGGTGAATTCCCATACCAAAAAAGTAGCATGAACTCAAATAACCTAATGTTGTACCTAAAGCAAGAAAAAGAAGAGCAAGTCAAACCCAAAGCACATATGAAGGAGGAAATTATAAAGATTGGAGCAAAAATTAATGCAATTGAGACTAAAAAAATACAAATAATCAATGAGTTGAAGGGTTGGTTCTTTGAAAGATTAAACAAAATGGATGAATAGTTAGTCAAACATATCAAAACTGGAAAGAAAAGACTCAAATCCTTTCGATTAGGAATGAAAAGTGTGAAATCCAGAAGATCATCAATATCGACTTCAAGAACGGGTACTCTAATAAGATAGAAAATGCAGAAGAAATGGACAAATTCTTTGATACATGTGTATTATCAAAGCTGAATCAAGAAGATAAAAATTCTAAATAACCCAATATCTGTCAATGAAACTGAAGAAGTAATTTAAAAACTACCAACAAAGAAAAGCCTGGCTCCTGATAGATTCACTGTTTAGTTCTACAAGATATTTAGAGAAGATCTAACACCATTACTCCTCAAAATTTTCAATGAAATTGAAAGAGAAGCAATACCCCCAAATTAATTCCTGGAAACAAGCGTTGCACTGATACCAAAATCAGAGAAGGATGCAACCAAAAAATAGAACTACAGGTTAATCTCCTTAATGAACACTGATTAAAAATCCTCAATAAGGTATTGGCAAACAAAATGTAGCAAATCATCAGGAATAGTATACAGTATTACCAAGAAGGATTCCTCCAGGGATACAAGGATGCTCAATGTATGCACATTGATGTGTAATACACCACATTAACAGAACCAAGGACAATAACCTTATGATCATTCTGATAGATGTAGAAAAAACATTTGACAAAATGCAACACCCATTCATATTAAAAACCCAACAGCAAATTGAAATAGAATGTCTGAATCTCAATCTGATAAGCCATCTATAAACAAACAACAGCCAACATCATACTTAGTGGCCAAAATCTAAAAGTTTTCACTCTACAATCAGAAGCAAGACAATGATGTCTGCTATCACCACTCCTATTTAATATAGTTCTGGAAACATTAGCCAGAGCAATTAGACA
>QZML01000653.1:1982214-1995190 GCA_016801275.1 Hystrix brachyura
CCCTAAAATTCATTAAATTACCCATAGCATACCTCACAGAATTAGAGAAAACAACCCTAAAATTCATTTGGAACCAAAAGAAACCTAGAATAGTAAAAGCAATTTAAGTCTTTTTATAATTACTATTTGCAGTTTTATAGTTTTACACAGATATTGTACATATTTTATTAGATTTACACCTAGACATTTTTTCTTGTTTTTAGTGATAATATAAATGATATTCTGTTTTAAATTTCTAAATACAACTGTCTATTGTTGGTATACAAGGAGCAACTGTCTTTCATATATTAAGCTTGTTTTCTTTCACCTTCCTATTGTCATTTATGAGTTTCAGGAGTTCTACTTTGTTTGTTTTTTATGTTAGATATCAATTTTAGAATTTTCCACAGATTGTCATGACATCCACAAAGAGTTCTATTCCTTTCTTATTTTGTATTAAGAGTAAACTTCTAAAGTTATTTTGCTATGAAGCAGCAAATCAATATATATTTAATTATCTCATTTACTTTTATTCTAAAGCAAATGTAACTGATACAACAGTAAGATTTTGTTGTATACACATTTTAGTAGGTAAAACTAACAGAATTGAAGTACCAATGTATGTACACACGTGAAACAGTTAGAACTCTCATTTCAGACATATTTTGAAAAATTAGAATGTTCTGATTAAGTTACTCACACTTCTATTCTCTGCCATAGAAATTACAATACACACATACAGAGACAGAGAGGGACAGAGACAGAGAGATAGAGAGAGAGATCCAAGAGAAATTATTGCACAACTCTAAAAAACAATCTTGTACATGAATATTCACAGAAATTTTATTCCTACTAGTAAAGCTTACCATAAAAAGATAGAGATTTTGATTAACATGCATTCATTTGGATAATTCTAAGCAAGTAATGTTCTGATATGTTCGCCAACATGGCTGAAACTCAAAAAACTATTATGTAGATCAAAAGAAGCTAGACATAAAAGAACATCTCAAGCATTTCAAAATAATTTTTAAAAACCTAATTTGCATAAAGCTTGTGCATCATTGGAATAATCCCATTCCAACTACCTTAGATCCCATTAAAAGACTATGTGAGTTAGAAATGGGTAGATGTATATGTCCTGGAGAGAAAGAAGTTGAGGACTTTGCCCAAACACAGGACGTCAGGACTCTTGGACAGGCTGCCCATGACCATGAGGGGCAGCACCAAAGGCCGAAAGCAATGCTATGCCTGAAACACAAACTTTGCCAGTGGCCCCAAGTCTTCCTGCTCACAATGGACTCTGTCCCCTTTGTCCATGACTGCTATCCTGCTGTCAGGTACCTGTCTTTATTAAAATAGTAAATGTCTTTATTTAAAATACATGCTTTAAAGTGGATTTCAAACCAGTGTTAGGTACTCATCTTAACCAAGCTCTTATGACTATAGACAAAATAGAACAAGTAAATACTACACATTCAAACTCAAGAATAGAATTTTAAACAAATTATAGTAGTAAGGCAAATTGTAATAAATATAAATACTCTCATCGCAGTAATTTTAAGCAGACTGAAGTAAATTTCTTGAGATAGCTGTTATGGTTTAGAACTAAAATGCCTCCCCCAAAAGACTCATATTGGAGATGAAGCCTGAGTGGAGGAGGAAGGTCACTGGGGGCATGACCTGAAAGGATGTGTCCCAGGCTTCTCCATTTGTTTTTGCTTCCTAGTTGCCATGAAATGAGCAGTTTCACTCCTCCAGACCCTTTCACCTTGCTGCTTCTGCCTCGGAACCCCTGACCATGGACAGAACACACTGAAACCATGAGCAAAAATAAACATCTCCTCATTTAATCTGTGAATGTTGGATATTTTGTCCCAGTTACTGGAAAGCAACTAATATAGTATAATTTTCTTCTAAGGCTATTCTTAAAAACCACTGTTTCAGAACCTTTCAAATATCATGGTATCTTCATATAGATAGAGATATAGATATCTTCATACAGATATTACAATGATAATGAACCATGGTTCCCTGACTAGGATAGCTCTATGGAGGGACACAGGCACCAAACTCATTCAACATAGGTATTGATAGACAGTAGGCATTTTATGTTATATGTAACATATACAAACAGAATACTTTATAGAGCACAATTTTCTATTGCTTTGTTTATAAATAATTTTTAGTTACTCTAAATGTTGGCACAATATCTAACAAGCTTGCACTACTATGGAAATGTAGGAAACGGACATGTATCACCAGAAAGGCTTAAACTGAATTCCTCAGTCTCATCTTCTCAGAAAAAAAAAAAAAAAGTTCACTATTATTAAAAAACTAAGAAGAAATCTTTCCTTATAACTCACCCTGTTTGTCCTACTTTAAAACCAGTCTTTTGCAGCAGCTTATTATGTTTGAGCAAAAAAGCTGTGTAGATCTTTTCTCTACTATAGGCATCTGGGTTCAGGATATCATTTCCTTGTGATGTCTACTTTGAGACTCATTCTGAAAAGGTTCTTTAGAACTTTTCTCTGTTCCTTCATGATTCTCATATCCCTTTTCTGTCCATTGTTTTATAAGCTTCATAATAGGTTCAAAAACTTGGTTCTACTTCATTATCTCTGTGATGTTAGGCAAGTAACACAACCATTTCCTCACCTAGTGAGCTGAAATATCTCCTTAGAAAGAAATGCGAAGAAATGATAAGCCTTGCTAGATAATTATTATGTTAAATACTTGTGAAGGATAAAATGACAGACGCAAACATTAGTTATGAAGGCCTCAGATCAGGAATAAATTCTGACACCCAAGAAAAGAGAGGTACAAGAATTGATTGGGTAGAGAAATCTCAGACTGTAATTCAGGTGTAAAAGGTCTTGGTGAGGATCTTGAAGCAAGGTCTTGAAGCAAAGACATCCCATCCAAAAAAAAAAAAAAAAAGACCCAGGTTAGGTAGAAATCCATCAGCTCTAAGACTTCCCACACACCATGACCAGTCATTGGCTGGCCACATCTTAGAATAAGCTGGCATCTGCCTGAGCACTACAGTGCATTCAAGAAGTATTAGCTATTAGCTACAAACATACAGGAAAAAGCTGGTTTCCTTACTGTGGGGGCTAAGATTTTCTAAGGCTGACCCAGGGAACTTTCAAAAAGTAAACTAAGTCCCAAACCTGTCTGGATTTATTATTCTTGTTATTATTGAATTTTATTAATTATTAGTTATCTAGTAAATTTATCATGAGCTATGAAAACATGATATTTGATTCAACAGAGATTTGATAATCTTAAAAAAATCTAACATTCTAAGTATACATATGGTAAAAACAACCTAGATGTAGAGAAATTATATGAAAAAAATCTCTGTTAAATATGTTTTATGTCTTATGCATGACACAAACTTTAAATGCACAAGATATTTTTAGATATACAGTTTATTATTATTAATAAAAATTACTTTTCATGATAAACCTTTCTGGATAAGTAAAACACGAGCTAAAATATTTCTACTGACTTAATGTAGAGCGTTTTCCTGTTGATAATAAAAATAAGAGCTATAATAACAAATTTATGCTGTCTTTCAAAATGTTGGATGCCACTTTAGATAGTAATAGATTCAAGATTTATGATGGAAACGATCATCCTCTACTACTGGAACCTTGAGAGCACATGCATTATTTCTCTATCATCTTCCATTAATGTTGCCTATAGCAATAAGACATGGAGGTATACATAGTCTCTTCAGTAACAGATGGAAAAGTACGGATCCTCAGAAGTATGTGGCACATGGTAGAGATTTTGCCACTGTTGAAGGAAGCAAGAAAGCTAAAATACAAAAAGAAACCATGTGAGAAAATAGAAAAGGATCAAATTAAGAGAAACTGATCCTACATAAAACTTTATGCAAATTTTAATGAGATTTAATCAAATTCTATTGCCTTTACCTGTACCAATACTGAAATAAATGAAAATTCTTCTATCATATTTGTCTCTTCTGTATTTACATAAGAAAGCAAAGCTTTCAATGTTATTCTGCTTGGAAAAAAACCAAGGAAACAAAGGAGTATTAAACAATAATGTATATCATTAGTGTACGTATTCATTGCGAAACATACATTTAGTTATTTAGAAAACTTGGTACAAATGTTGGGCACATAGAAACAAAAAAATAAGATTATCTGTAAGATAAATGGTAGGACGCATCCACCAAACTACAGAAAACATTATCTGTACAAGTACCACAGTTATGAATAAAATCTCTTCACTAAAAATAGCATTATAAATTTAATGTCCTTCCATTTCCTTACCTCATTACTGCTTATACTTAGACTATGTCTCTGCTCTGAACTTTAATCATGATTTTCTTCAGTGCAACTTTTACATCCTTGTTTCTCAGACTGTAGATCAGAGGATTGAGCATGGGCACTATATTAGTGTAAAAAACAGAAGAAATTTTTCCCTGTTGCATAGATCCAGGAGAAGAATATTTCAGAAACATGAATGCTGCTGACCCAAAAAAGAGAGAAATGGCCATGATGTGAGAGCTGCAGGTACTGAAGACTTTGGATCTTCCTTGTGTAGATTTGATGCGCACAACGCATGTGATGATGCATGTGATGATGAAAATGTAAGATGTGATGATGAAAATGTAAGATGTTAGGATGGTAATACTCGGCACTGTGATATTAACACCCACCACAATGAGCACAACCACCTCGTTGATGTATGTGCTGGTGCAAGACAGCTGGAGGAGGGGCAGGATGTCACAGAAGTAATGGTTGATGACATTGGCATCACAGAAGGTGAGCCTAAGCATGCAGCCCGTGTGGGCACTGGCTCCAGCCAAGCTCATGGCATAGGCAGCAAGAGACAGCCCAGAACAGACCTGCGGAGACATGGCGACCTTGTACAGCAGTGGGTGGCAGATGGCCACGTAGCGATCATAGGCCATTGCGGTCAGCATGTAGCACTCAGAGATGACAAAGAGGAGGAAGAAAAACAGCTGAGCCATACACCCCACATAGGAGATGACATTCTTCTTTGAGACAAAGTTCATCAGCATTTTGGGAGTGGAAACAGAAGAGTAACAGAGATCGATACAGGAGAGGTTGAAGAGGAAATAGTACATGGGGGTGTGTAGGTGAGAACTGAGCACAATCAGAATGATCAAGCCCAAGTTGCCCACCAGGGTGACAATGTAGATCATGAGAAACAGGCAGAAGAGGACTAGCTGGAGCTCTGCACGATCTGTTAGTCCAGCAAGAAGAAACTCAGTCACCGAGGACTCATTTCCAGGTAACAGTCTCATTGTGGAAAATCTAGGAGAATGGAAGAAAGTTTCATTAATAAAAGACTGAGCTCTTCTCCAAACATTCATGGAAAGAGTTTTGACAAAATTTCAGTAAATTCTCCTACCTATCATGGACACCGAATGTATTACTGCACCATCCCTCTCAACACTCAAATCATGCTTTTGTCTGCATGAGCGAATGTGACTACAAGTTGCTCATGTTCTTACTAGAAGATACAGACAGAGTGGCTGAGACACCAACACACCTGACGGTGAGCTTCAGTAGGGCAGATGCATCTCAAAAATCACCCTTTCATTCATTTGGCCCTTCACTTCCTACTTTCTACTCATGTTTCCATTATTCTACTGGAACCCTCATTCCCTTGTGATGACCGACAAGAAACAAAGTGTTCCTGTAAGAACAAGGCTGTGCCCTTATTCTACCTACTGGGAGAAAGCTCCTGATAGTCACTAGAAATTCCCAAGATTTTACTACAAAAGTCTCTGACATAAAAAAAAAAAAAATCTCTGACATCAATCATAGCTACTGAGGAGATCTGTGGGAGTTTAAGATTGATAATTAACTATATACTCGAGTGTCTGTACATACTCTGCTCTACTCCATTCTAGACAGAAGATAAAGGTAGGGAATGGGTGTACTTTCAATGATCATTTGTGATGGCATGAAATAGAACCAGAATATGATTGCTGGTTATGTTAGTGGTAAAGTCTGAACATTTTAACAACCTTTATTTCCATGATATGCAAGTTTTACCTGCATGCTACATGTCAATATTTTTTAAAGAAAGTGTTTTAGTTCCTTTTCTCTCGTTGCTGGGACAGAATACCTGACACCCAAAGTTAGGGGAAGAAAGGTTTATTAGCTCACAGTCTGCAGAGGTTTCAGTCTATAGTCTGCTGGGTCCGAGGCAGGGCGGCAGGGCAGACTGGCATGGCAGACTGGCAGCAAAGTAAAGTGAGGAATGCAAGGAATGTAGGCAAGGAATGCAAGTAAGCAATGCAAACAAGCAGCTAATTAGCTTCTTCCTGTATCTTTTATCTAGGCTACCTGTCTTTAGGGTGGGCAGCACTCCCACCATTAATCCTAATACCCTTAATCTTAGTTTCACATCCTTGATCCCAGCAGAACGATGCCAAACCGATCAGTGGGTTACTTTAGTAACCACACACTCTAGATCCAGCTATCTCTTACCACATGAGGCTTTGGGGGGGACATCTAGGCACAAACCATAACAGAAAGAGACAAAGTTCTCCTCCCTTTGATGCTGCTATGTTCTTGATCTGTCACCTGAAGCTACTATAGTCATCTTACTACCAGACTGAGAATGAGATTAACACACAAAAGTTAAGATGAGTGAAATGCAGGCAGTAAAGTCAGAGCTCCATACTGCTGGGTGCATTGTTTTTCGATACAGTAGTTTTCCTTGTTTTTCAGCAACATGAAGAGTGAGAAAAATAAATAGAGACTGGATCAATTCACTCTCCTTTCACTCAGAGAACTCAGCGCTGATTCTTTCTCCACACCTGCCTCCACCGTGCTCAGGAAGACAGAGCTTCAGAGCTGACCACATGCAGCCACAGAATCGTCTTTATGACAAGCAACAGGGTCACCCCACAGACCTCACAAGCAGAATGTCCCAGGAGCCATTCTGAAGTGTAGGCCAAACCTCTAGTTATACACTTGCCTAAAGGGTGCGGGAAAGCCACAGTCTTGACACCAGAGCCACTATGCCGCAGAGCACGTGGCATACGCTTGAGGTTTATAATTCTTTAGGAACTGATGAGAGACCCAGCAGCAGGAGTCTTCAGGAGGGCTCCATGGTGGTAAGCCGGGAAAGGAAGAAATAATGATGTCTGTGTTTACACACTATTTCCTGATAAATAGATGTGAACTTCCCAACAGGGACTTTATAGTCTCCAGGCATAGACGAAAGGTCCCCCTGTTGTCATCCATAATGATGTAAATATAATTAACATCATTAAAATACTTGGTTAACTAATTATAATTATAGATAACATTATTTTTAATAATAATGTATATTTATTTTAGTAATGTGTTTTTCTTATGCTTATTTTTAATATTCTACATCGCTTTATATAATCAGTATTTGAAAAATGTATATTTTATTTTCATAAAAATGATACTTTTATTCCTAGTATTTTTAATTTTAAAATGTAGTGTAAAATAGCAAAGATCTTTTATTTCATGACATTTATTTACCTTGGGTTCTTCTGATTCAATAGGTCTTTCCACATAGTAGATTAAAATCAAATCTGTAAGAAAAAAAATCACTGTTCATAGGCTGCCATTTCAAGAAAACATGATTTATAATTTCCTGGTGTATATGAATATGTATTTGTGCTTTGTATTTTTAAGGCTTGTATTTTTGGTTTTTAAAAATATTATTACAGACTCACAAAAGGTTGCTTAACAATGCACAAGTTTGCCTGAACTCTTCGCCCAACTTCTACCCATAATGTCGTCTTTCACCAGGTTAGGACAATAACAAAACTAGAAAGCTGACTTTTGTACAATAATGTTGAATAGACCACAGATATTATTCCACTTCCAAGCACTGAACATGCACATGTGTATCTATGTGGATCTATGCATAAATCTTTGCAAATCAAATCCATGTATATATATATAATTCAGGCAAATTCCCAGCAAGCAGTACAAAGATTTGTTCCACCACCATGAAGGAAGTCTGATACACAACCTCTGTATAGTCATACTTATCCCCTCCAGTTCTCGTCTCCATCTTTCTGCAACCAATAACTTGCTCTCCGTTCTGATAGTTTGGTCATTTTTGAGGATGACAAATGGACTTATACAACAGGTAACCTCTGAGAATTTATTTTCACCCAACCTACGGCCCTTCGGGTCCATCCAAATTGTATGTATCAGCAATTTTCCCTTTAACGCCAGAGTATTCCATTTATAACAATACAAGCTTATTCAACCTTCACTAGTAGTTTTAAGAGTATTAAGTTTTTGTTTTGACAAAACTAAATCTGGTTCCTTTGTAGAAAATGTTTCAACAAGGGCTTCAGGGTCAAAATGGAGACTGCTTTTCTAAGAATTTTCTTTTAAGTCAAGAGGGTCTCCTTTCTTCTTCAAGAATAAAGATTGAACACTCGGATTTACCAGGTCCTACGATCTGTCAAAGGCAGTGAACACAGAGTATTCCCATCATCACTCTTTGTAAAAGAACACAATGTCATAATGCTCAGTCAGGAAAAGGCACTTGGGGAGAAGTAGCATAAACGATGGGAATCCGTGATGGTTTTCAGTAGGCCATCTCCACTCAAGGACTATCTTCTCTACACGGCATGGATGACACAGAAGTTGTGCAAAAGAGTGTCAAGCCAGTTATACATCAATTCAAAGAACAAAACTGAGATTTTATTTGATTTATATAGCCAAAATAAACATATTCAGTTGAATGTGTACTTGAAAGACTGGTACTGTTAAAAAAAAAAGGAAAGAGAGAAAAGTAAAATATCAACCTGCAAGAAGTTTCAAAATTTTCAGAAAAGATAGGGATGAAGGCTATTTTTATCATTTTAGATTTTCTAGGAGTGTAATCTCCCAAAGATAAAGACACGATGTAACCTAGAGTGAACTCTCTATCTTGGCTTGCTTTAACTATACAAATCATCAATTTTGGAGATCACATGGCTGAAAAAGATCCCATTAGTCCTCCTCTAGCTTTATGTAGATAGCACTTCTAACATGTGGAATATGAGTAATAATAGTTGTCAAGGTTACTTTTCAAGGACTTGAAAGCCACCTTTCTTCAGATGCACTGACTCTTCATTTGGGCCTGTGCAATGAGTGACTAATATATGGCCAAAAAAAAAAAGCCTGGCATCTCTGCACTCGCATTGCACCTGTCTTATTTTCTACTTTAACTTTTGGGTCAGATTAGTCCTGATCAGTGTTGTACATGGACATCGTAGTCATTTAGGGAATGTTTGTCCAGAACCGATAGCACAGACTCGATTTATCCAAAACAACCCTCATGCCAATTCTCCCCATGCCAGCTGATCTTACCAACTTGACTGGCTTAGGAGATTCCTGGACAGGTGCTTGGACGATGAGCACTAAGGTCATCGATGGATTAACCCATTGATGAGCTCACAGCTAAATGAGCTATTAAAATGTGGACTGCACTGGAGGAACTGGGTCATGGGACCATGACCTTGGGGACTCTATCTGCTCCCCTGCCCGCTCCTCTCCAGGTCTTCCCCTGCCTTCCTCTCCATAAATGCCATAAGTTGAGCATCTTTACTCTGCCATGCTCTTCCACAGTGATCTTTCTGCCTCGCAGCCTGCTGATCATGAACTTGTGAAAGTGAGCCAAATTAAGTCTTTTCTCCTTCAAGTTATGGGTATCAGGTATTTTACTCTGCATCAGGAATGCTGAACAATACATCCTCCTTCAAACCTGAAGGCCCAAAGAGAAGTGTTACTAAAATATTTTCAAGATTTACAGAAGCATCCTGATCTAAAGTTTGCCAACAGGCAGATTTCATGATGCCCAGTTCGAGACTACCGGAGTGGTGCTTAAAAAGGTCCTTCCTGACCTAAGCCCTCCTTCTCTCCCTCTTCCCTAGAATAAAATAAGCTTAAAACCTGTGCTTAGTTAATTATGATGATCATTCCTAGATATTACTCCACTATCTTCTTCTTTTACTTTTATTCTGAATAAATGGTTTTGCCTCAAAAACTTCCCCATCATCTTTTAATTTTGCTGGTATCTGAATAAACGTTTTTCTTTGCCCCAACAATGTGTTCTTGATTCATAGTTTCAGTAGAAAAATAAATGGACTTCCATTTGGTAACAATACTGAAAAAAGGTGAAATTTCAGATAAAGAAATGTCTATCAATAAAAGCAAATTTCACACATAGGTCTGACAGGTAAACCACCAAATTTGATATTACCATGTTTAGCATTAAATGAGAACTTTGTACTGATTATGTAGTTTTAGTTCTCCTAATTCTGGATTGTAAATCTGAATATTTCAAAATAGTTCTAGGTCTTGTATGAAGTAAGATTTTCATCAAAATAACTGTAAAACTTATCCCATTTTATTAGTTATTAGAATATTGAGTTGCTCTCTTGTTTTCTTATAATTAATACACAAATTATTTAAATATCCAGAAATGCTTCTCATCTTCCAAAAAAGTCTTTTTGTAGACCAAAAATCTGAGTAGATGCTTCAGAAGTCTCCTTTCTTTTGAAGGGTTTGGAAACTTCGTAATTGTCCCAATCCTCTCAGGGGATCCATTTCTCTCAGATGGAAAGACTTGCTCATGAAAAAATTAGTCCTCTGAGGATCCCAAGTCTCAGAGATCTTTAATTGAGTCTGTCATTTATTCAAGCTTTTTTCTAGCTCCTCTCTGTGAGAATCAGGACTAGAGTTCCATCCAGGTCTTACAATGAGGTCAGGTTGCTTATTGATAAGGGTCCTAAAGTTTCTGTTTTGGCAGATTTAGTATAAGTGCCTTGTAGACTGCAATGGCTTTTCTGTGTTGTTCACATTTGTGATGAACCTTCTTTACTCTGTCACCAAATGGCATCTAAATAAATCCCCCAAAGAGGAAATGGAGACCTCAACTCGGCCGACTATGTAGGCTCTTGGCTCACAACATGAGAAAAGAATTTCAGGATGTGTCACATGAGGCGCAGGCAGAATGATTCAGCAGAGCTAGAAAGTGAGGGAGAATAGGAAAAGCTCTCCAGCCTGAGAAGCCAAAGAAGCATGCTCTTAGGCAGAGACTCGGACTGGCACAGTCACAAAAGCACAAGGCCAAGATCCAGTTCATCATTATCTCAGTTCTGGTTCTGCAGCTGTAGAAAAATCCTTATGACCTAAGGGCAAGTTTGGTTCTCATGAGACAATGGTCCCCGCTTGGTGGACGGAAGGCTGCCAAAATCGCCATCCTGGAGTAATTGTACATGCTCAGGGGGAGGTGATCTTATCATAGAGTTATCTGCCAGGCTTCGATTTTCCTGGAATCTGAAATGATTTTAGGTTTGGAGACTTCTAGGAGTAGCTGCAGGAAGGTCTAGAAGGAAACATTATAAAAGCTAGCAATTGGGTGTGCCTACAGATCCTAAAAATTATTTAGTTATTCTTATCTTAGTCCCCTAAATCTTGAAGAGGAATGAGATAGAATAGGTGAAATCTGGGCCAATAAATCCTGCAATACAGGCAATGTTTCAATGGATCACGCCTACATGCAGAGCTGAGCAGGAATCTGACCAAGGTTTTAAGCTAACAAAGAAGATTAAAAAGTTGAAGGCCCTGTCTGTTTTCTACTTATCTTTATTTCTTCTATCCTACCTCATGAACTCAATAAAAACACATAAGAATAAATTTCACTCCAAAGTATAAAAAAGAAAAGCAACACTTCTTCCACATACATACACACACTCGATGTGTTCTAGACACCTAGAGCTCTGGGGAAATTTTTAAGTACATTTGTCTGATATACAGCAGTCTCACAGAGACTCCCACCAGAAATATATTTTTAGGGAACTTTCAGCTCATCTGGGAGGTATACATCAAGGTTGATAAGATGGCATTTTAATCACTCCACTTATGTTAAAAAAAAAAAAAAGAAACTGGCCCTCTGGGACACATAAAAGAGCAAAACTGATACCTTGGTGAGTAAAGTTAATATCTCCACATTTGACTCAACACACATCATTGGCTTCTTATATCTCAGAATCTCAGATCATGAGAACTGTTTTATAGTTTTGGTTTCTGTTTTCAATTTGTTGTTGTTTGGTGTTCGTTTGTGCTCTGTAGTTTTGTTTTCTTATTTTCACAGGCTGAGGTGCTGGCGATAGGACACCAACTCATGATTTTACAGGAATGCAAGTAACCCTTTAACAACCGCCATTCACCAGAAAGGTATAAATAATATGGAATTTCACTAAACATCAGTGTCAAAATTTGTAAGACATGATATCATGTTTTGTGTCCTTGAGAGAAGAGGCAGTCAACTGTACGATAGACACTCGCTTAGAATTTCTATTTTGTACTTAATAAATCTTTAGAAGCATCATTCCCATATTATAGAATTTTCAATAATTTATCCTTCTTTCAAGTATATGGCTTTTAATATGACAATCATTTTGGCATACGTCTCAGATGAAATGTATGACCCAACTTCAGCTGCTTGCAGATATCTTGCTTTCTCTCACACTGTTCTTTTCTATTGCACAATGAATGATTGAATGCAGGAATGAATGAATAAAATTGGGGCTGTTCTGTCACTAGGGTATATTTTCTTGGAGGATATAGAAGCTTAACTAGTATGGGTGAGGCCCCAGGATTGGTCCATAATGCCACAAAATGCATATCCTTACTTATTCCAAAATTTAACTCACTGATCCTTTCTCCATTTTCTTCTGCATATGGGATAACTTTATACATCAGTGTTGTATTATACTTTCATTTGAAGTTATACCTACAAAAACTGTAAAATTAAATCATATATATTAAAGAAATATGCACTTGTACTCTGAGTAACATTTTGACCATTATTTAGGATAGTGATACACAGTGTATTTACTATTATTGTTCTCTAATTATTTTCATATGAAATTTTGTTTTATTTTTATACCAGTGGGAATTTTTTTTTTTTTTTTTTTGTTGCTGGGGATCGAACT
>QZML01000653.1:2005441-2029256 GCA_016801275.1 Hystrix brachyura
AATGTGGTTTTTCTACACAATGGAGTACTACACTGCCATAAAAAGGATAAACTGGAGGCATTCGTAAGTAAATGGATGTTCGCTGAGAACATACTTTGAAGTGAAATAAATCAGACACTCATGAGTACACATCGAATTGTTTCTCTGATATGAGAAACCATACTGTAAATAAGCACAAAGAGGTGTAATAAATATTATATAAAAGGAAGATAATATACAAAGGAGAGGAGTACTAGAAAGAAAGAAGGGGGAAAAGCAGAACAGCAACAAAGGAAAGAAAAGGGGAAGGGAAAATTATGAATAAACCTGCTGTAAATAGGGAGGGAGGGAACGGGGGGGGGGAAGAGGGGGGAAAACGAAGATGCATCATGTACAGGTACAAAATAAATGTGATGAATGTGATCATTGTATGTAAAATGTACCAATACATGTTCTTGGTTTAAAATAAAAATTAAAATTAAAAAAAGGAAAAATGACATAATGAACTATTCTTTCTCTCTCCAAAAGAAGATCCTCCTATATATATGGCCTTTCCCTCAGAAATGATATCTATAATTCAATTAGTTTCCTATAGTATTAAGTCATTTGCATTTTATTTTGATTACTATGATCGGTTAGTGTTTTTGATAACTCATTCTTGTTGTCACTGCTATTTGCAATGCTAGAAGTCAATCCCAAGCCTTGTGCACAGTAGGCAAATATTCTTCTACTAAGTTACATCCCTAGCATGTTCCACAGTTTCACACATCACAGTCTGGAAGTAGGATTTGTGATCAGTAATGCAGGACCTACTTAGGAGAGCACCCTTTTCTTTAAAGTCTTTCTCAGCGCAATGTGGACATCTTTGTTTTTCAGACTGTAGATGAAAGGGTTCATCATTGGGCCCACAATGGTATAAAAAACTGTGGATACTTTATCTTGATCCAGAGATCCAGGAGACGGCTTAAGGTACGTGAATGCGGATGCTCCAAAGAAAAGAGAAACAGCAATTATGTGAGAGCTGCAGGTACTGAAGGCTTTGGACCTGCCCCTTGCAGACTGGATGGAGGAGATGTTGGACAGGATCAAGGTATAAGAAATGAAGATGGTGACACTAGGCACTGTCACATTGATACCCACCACAGTGAACACCACCAGCTCATTGACGGCAGTACTTGTGCAGGAGAGCCGCAGGAGGGGAGGTATGTCACACATGTAATGATCAATAACGTTTCTGCCACAGAACGTGAGTCTTAGCATGGACCCTGCATGGGCCATGGCACCCAAAAAGCCCATCGCATACACACCTACTGTCATCGTGAGGCAGACCTGATGGGACATGATGACCCTGTAAAGCAGGGGCTTACAGATGGCCACATATCTGTCATAGGCCATTGATGTCAAAATATAGATTTCATCAATAACATAAAAGCAGAAGAAAAAGAGCTGAGCCATACACTCACCATAAGGGATGATGTTCTCTTTTACAAAACCCACCAGCATTTGAGGGATTATGACAGAGGAGTAGCAGAGATCAGTGAAGGAAAGGTTGAAGAGGAAGTAGTACATGGGGGTGTGCAGGTGAGGGTGGAGGTAAATCAGAACGATCAAGCCCAGATTCCCCAGCACGGAGACCACATAGATTGCCAAGAAGAGGGAGAAGAGAGGCAGCTGGAGCTCTGGCTGCCGTGTTAAACCCAGCAGGACAAACTCGGTCACTGAAGAGCCATTGCCTGTGGCCGTTCTTCCCCGGGACATTTCTGTGAGAATAAAAGCAATCATAGCATGTTCACATTAAAATGAGATGCTAGGTTTCTCCAAAATGAGATACCAGGTTTCTCCTCTAGACCACATGATAAAGAGATAGAGATCAGAATGGGAGGATGAACTCAAACTTTTTATTTGCATTTGCCTTCATTTTCTCCATGTTAGAAGACAGAGAGAATGTTTAAAGATGAATATTACACAGGAAATAGAAGGCAATATCTGGAAGGACGGATTTCAGGAAGCCAAGGACCACCCTTCCCTCTGCAGCATCTCTGCTCCACTTCTGCCTCGACAGACCTTCTCCCACCTCAAGGTCAGGGTGATCTCAGCAGACAGGAGATGAGGAATTTCCAGGGCTCACTGAACCCCATGGATGAGGTTTGCAAGAAGAATGGCAGAATAGATAGAGTGCAATACTCACCCTTTGGTACCATGGCTTCAGGGAGGACCTAATTGTCCTCCTCTATTTTCAGAGAGATCCAAGTGGCTCTGATGAGCTTTAGAAGTATAGAGCCCAGAAAAGAAATTCTGCTTTTGTTGCAATTGCTGTTGCTTGGGAAGAATTTCAGACTGAGAGTCAGCACACAGCCCCCAAGCCCCATCCTCTGAGAAGTCGTGAGTTACAGGTCATGATTTCTAGTAGTGACTTGATCCTGAGTATCCCTTCCATCACAGCAGGTGGTAAGTAGCACCCAGTCATGACAAAGAACCACCTGATGAAATGACCTAAGGGATTTTTATGAGTGCTGAATCTCTATGGACCTGATTAAATTGGAAGACCTATTTTTCGTCAGTATTTTCTCCAGAGATCAAGCTTAACAATAAAAGAAATTACGTGTGCTGCATTCACAGAAAATTAATGATAATGACGTTAGTTCATTGATACTTTACCACTTTAAATACATTTTGATTTCACATTTTAATTTCCTCCCAAATATATACGTTTCCAAATAGAAAAGAGTAAAAACCTGTCCATTTTCATAATAGATTTTTCCAAGCACCTGTCACTAGCTAGAATATTATGTATTTATTATTTTCTTGATGTGTGTTCCTTCAATACATGTACCCCCCCATATATTTGAATCCAAGCTCCATAATAACAGAGATTCCATCTGTTTTCTTCAGTGCTATTTCTACACTTGCTAGAGCAATTTGTGACATTTACAGTAGGTGTACAATGAATATGTGTAAAATAAAAGTACGCCTTTCCCTTTCTTGCTAGGATGTATACTTGATGCTACACAAACTTTTTATTACCCCAAGGGTGAAGGCTGAGGCAGCGGTAATGCTTCTATTTGTGAATAGGAATGTAAGGCAGAAAACCTTTAGTAATACAGGCAAAGGCCACTCCGGGTCTCTCAGATGCCATCCAAAAGCAAGCCAGGTCACAGTAACTGAGCTAAAAAAACAGTTACTTCTCTCATGGCTGAATGTCACCTTGAGGACTTCAACAAGATGTCAGAGAGGTCTCAATGTCTCTTCCCGCAGGACAGCAGAATAGACAATGATCAGAGACAGATTTGGATCTGTGCCGTGTAGGAAACTCTCAAATGCTGAGGTTCTGTTTGGTCCCTGTGGAAGGACACTGGGAACCATTCAACAGTTTTGTCATTTTGCAGAATTTTGAAGGAACTTCAGTGCTGGGTTGGAAAGATATGATTCAGGCACTAGCAGAAATGACTGGACATAGATGGAAGTAAGATGAACTCTAGGAGACAAGTGAATGAAGAAATCAATGATGGAAAAAGGAAGAAAGGAAGGAAGGAAGGAAGGAAGGAAGGAAGGGAGAAGGAAGGGAGGAAGGAAGGAAGGAGAGAAGGAAGGAAGGGAGAGAGAAAGAAAAAAGAGCTTCCCAGAATTAATAATGCTACTACAAGTGGCTCCAAGAAACGGTCATACACCAGAGATATTGTAAGGGAAGATTCTGCAGGAATTTTCACAAACAGCATAGAAATATTACAAGTATTCATTGTGGTTTTGATTTACAGTTCCCTCATGAGTAGTGAAATTGAGGATGTTCTTCAAGTACTGGCTGGCTATTTCTCTGTCTTCTTTCGAGAAACAAATATTTAGTCTTTTTTTTTTTTTAACATTGGATTGAACCCAGAGCCTTCACCCTGAGGTATAATTCCAGCCTTCAATTGTTTATTGATTTACTTGCTGACTTACTAACTTATGGAGACAGGGTCCTACAAAGATGCCCAGGCTGGGCTCAAATTTGCAGGACCCTGCCTCAGCTTCCCGAAGTGAAGGGAATCCAGGTATGCCACACGGTGGCACTCTTTGGCCTGTTTTTCAACTACATTGTTTTTCATGTTCAGCTTTTTCAACTTCTTGTACATTATAGATACCACACTAATAAATGGCCAAGCAATGCCAACGATGCTGTTGTCAAGATGACCACAATTTTAGGTCAGGCGCCGTATCTTATTCCAGTAGTTCACAGGTGTCTGACTGTCAGAAGACAAGTAGAAGATGTTCTGGTCTTACTGAAGGTGCCTGTACTTCAGAAACTGTAGGAGAGCCGAGCTGACCTCAGCAAATGAAAGGGCCAGAGGAGCGGAGGGAGGTGAAGAACACTGGGCGGTGGAGCTCAGCTAAGGGCACCTGACCTCAGCAAATACCACCTCAGCGTCCAGGAGACTGCCGCTCCACATACCAACAAACAAGAAAAACAGAATTCTGAACTTTTAAAGGAAATTCAAAAGAAGAGACATAGAATACAAATATTATGTAAAATTTTTAACGTACTAAACACATCTGGTTGTAATTTACATGTGTACTCATAGGAGTAGAATTATAAAAAATATTCTCAATACACACCAACTCACGGTAGTTATCTCCATTTAGGGAAAGGGGCGAAGGAGGGTGTTTGCCTTTCATAAATACAGCCAGTGGCTGTGTGTTCTTGTTTGTTTATAGAGCGTTCCCAAGAACGTAGCATAATCTCTGAGAAATGGAAGGCAGTAAAATATCAGCAATGAAGGTGCAATGTTTTATTTTTTACCTCCAGTGAAAGAAAATATCAGGAGCAAGAAGGCAAAAACATAAAGCATTAAATCTAAATCTTGAGTACAATGGATACTTTAAACTTGTACTTTTAACAAGGTATAAAATATTTTCTGATTTAGGAAATTTTCAATAATTTTGGCTGCAGCATTTTGATACATTTGAATGAAGAAAAGGGCAGAATTAGTCTTCAGAAGAATCCTTGCTCAGTGAAAACATTTGCTAAGCAGTGTTTCAAAGTGTAGGTTTCAGCACAGACTGAAAAGGAGGGAGTAAAGGAGGGAGGGAGAAAGAACAAAGGAAACTTTACAGAAAAGATAGGAAGCATCACCTAATGTTTACCTAATGTTTTAATGCTTTTTTGTTTCAGAATTCCATCCAAGATAACACGTGGTACTTAGGTCTCCTTAGGCTCCTCTTGGCTGTCAGTTTTGAACACTTCCTTTCTTTTTGAGGACTCTACCAGTTTTCATTCAATGTCCCTTAGTTAGAATTTAGCCTTTTGGTCCTGATAATTCTAGGGCAGTTGGTTTCTAGGAGGAAGATGCTAGAGATAAGCATCATTTTCATCACAGAACACAAAGGTATATGCTCTCTATGACTTATGACACTTCAGGTTCATCTTCCTCACCCACGTGGGTAGTGTTTATCAGGTTTTTCCACAGTATAATGCCGTCCTGCCCACTTTCATGCCATAATTTGGGAAGGGGTCACCAAGAAGGGCTCAGGGCTAGGAGTAGTGAGTCATTCTTCCTCTCCACGATGGCAGAGGACCTACATAAATCACTTGAAATTCAGCGTGAACAATTTCTCTCTTCTCCCCAGCTGACTAGTATTAACTCACTTACTCATGTATTATTGTTAGTTGGACCTCGTGGACATTTATTTTATACATTGAACTGTTCCATCTTTGACCACTGTGGTAGATCTTTTGGTTGGTTCCTTTGCTGCTTTGTCATATCCCCATCAGTATGCACATGTCTGCATGTGTGTGCGTGTTGCTGTTTGAAACACGTGCTTAATTCTGGTGCTCCTGGAGGCTGTAAGTTCATCTTTGTTATCTCCTGTCCCCCTCATAAGTCAGCCATTTCTTCAAGAGGCCTGATTACTCCTATTTGTATGCACAATTCAGAAGTGGTTCCTTGGCTTGTTCATTACTTTTTTCCCTGCTCAGTTGACAGAGCAAGAGATATGTATGCATAATTTCACATATACGTGACACACTTGCCTACAAATATTTCCATTATGACACATTTACATCTAGAGTAAATGAAGCATGAGTTTTTACAAAGTCTTCAGAATAGATCATTACCATATAAATTATGACCTCCTCTCCTTGATTCTCTGTAAACTCTCACTAAGAGTTAGAAAGCCAACCCTATAACTATATGTTATTGTTGGCTATAATTAAAATTTCTTCTTCTTTTTTAATATTTTAGTTAGTTAGTAAATGTGTCTGGTACATAATGCTTACATATTTTGGGGGAAATTGGTACATGGACAGAACACATCCCAAGTCATTTGTGTGTGTGTGTGTGTGTGTGTGTGTGTGTGTGTGTGTGTGCTGGGGGTCGAACTCACAGCCTTGTGCTTACAAAGCAAGCACTCTAACCACTGAGCTAAATCTCCAGCCCCCCAACTCCTTTTTTTTCTAATCCCTTCTCCCTTCATCTTCATTCCTTATCCCCTCCCTCCACCTCTTGGTCACCTTTCCTTCTGCGAATAATCTATCTCCCTTCTTCCTATTATCTGTCTTTTATTGTGCTTCTGATTTTTACTCCAGGTTTCTCATGTAAGAGAAACAATGTGACTTTCTCAAGAGAGCTCCAGTTACACGGGAAATAGTTCTGGGATCAACAAACAGGACCATATTGAATTGAAAAGCTTCTCAACAGTGAAAGAAACAACCAACAGAGTGAAAAGAGAACCTACAGAATGGGAAAAGAATTTGTGTCACCATTCTTCAGAGGATTCATATATAGAATATAAAAATAATTCAAAAAAATTGAACTCCCTCAAAAAAACCCAATCAAAAATGGGCAAGCAAAATGAACTGATATTATAATAGTGAGATAAATATTGGAAAAATATACACTTAATTTTTCCTTTAATGGCAATAGTTTTAATAAGATGAAATTAAGTCTCTTAACTTAAACCACTATCTTCTAAGCTATTCTTATTAGCCAATGTTTTACAGATTTCAGGAATTACAATACATTCATACAAATATAAAAATTACAGTGATAGGGAGTCTTTGTCTCCCAAAAAGGACTTATCCACTAAGAGGCATCTGCTCCAAAGTCATTCCAGGTAGTTGATGGACAGTGACTATTTTAATAGTGTGACTATTTACCTTCGGTGTAACACACAGAGCAAGGAAATTTTGAAGAGCACAGTTTTTTATTATTTTACTATGAATAACTTTTAGTTCCTCCAAATGAAGCCATATGTAGGATTATACAATGGAAACAGTGACATGTCTCTCCCAAACCTAACCTAAACACAACCTCACCACCCCAGGAAAAAGTTCTCGCTATTATTAAAAAGCAAGATGAAATATTTCTTCACACATCACTCTGTTAACCCCGCTTTAAAATCAGGCTTTTGCCGACGTCTGCTCATGTTTCCAGCTGGACCTCAAATCTTGCGGATTCCCTGCTAGGAATCTTGGCGCAGGACATCATTGCCATACAACCCTCACTTTTTGACTCATTCTGCAACAAATCTACAGATATTCTCTCTGCTGCTTCACAATTCTCATTTCTTTCCTTCTATTCTTCAGAGGACGCACAATGAGTTCAAAATCCAGCTCTGCATATTAGTTGTGTGGCCTCGAGCAAGTAACACAACCACCTGCCCCCTCATGCACACAACAGAAAAGTCACCTTGAAAGATGTCAAGAAACAACTGGATTTTCAAGACATCTCTAAAGGCGAAAGCCGGTAAAGGGTAAAGCGGGAGAGAGCAGGAGTCATGGATGAAGTACTCAGACCAGGATGACAGGTCTGACACCTAAGAGAGGGAAGATAAATAGAAGAAGGATGGCATGAAAAATCTCACAGAGTGCGCAGTACTAAATGGTCTTGGTGGATATGTAGAGATAGAAATATAGATAGATGGATAGATAGATAATTTTAAATATATTCCAATGGCAAAAACATTAAACTATTAGAGAAACTGTATCTTGTTAAATGTATTTTGTGTCTTATTCATAATAAAAAGTTTAAGTAAAGTCACAAAATGCTTGCAGGAATACAGTTTTTATTTTTATAGATACGTACTTATGTTCATGGGAAATCTCCTTGAATAAGTAAAACATTAGCTAAGATATTTCTATTAACTTAATGTGCAGTGTTTTCTTGTGGATGATAACAGCAACTGTTACCATAACAAGTACATCTCTATTTTCAAATGTTTGATACTATCTTACATAGTACCAAATGCAAATATCGTAAGTCACAATCATTCTTATTGGAATATCGGGGTACACAGGTACAGCTTTGCTCATCATTCTCTGTTAATGCTGTGATGGGCTACGAAAGGCAGAGTTATATCCATTCTGTTTAGTAATAAGGGAGATGATACAGGTTCTCAGATATGGGAAGCACGTAGTAGAGATTTCTCAAATCACAAATTATTCAAAACAGATAATAATAAAAGTAACAGTAATGGTAAAAAAAAAAAAAGGAAGAGGAAAAGAACCAGATTAAGGGAATCTGATCATGTTCTAAGATTCACACATCTTGAAGATATTTCACCTCAAGGATTAAAATGTATAATTTTATGTTTTTCATGTATCAGTCAAAAAATACATTCAATTTTTAAAAGAAAACATTTTATCAAATCCTGATGCCTTTGACATTAACAACATGGACAATAATGAGAATACTTCTGTCACACTTGGCTGTCCTGTATTTAGGTGAGAAAAGTAAAAGTTTAACTTTTTGTAAATGACAAAATTCACCATAATTTTCCAAATTAGGAACACCCCAGGAGACAGAAAGGATATGAAAAGAAACGAAAACATCCATGCATATGTTGCGTCATAAAGATGCTATTAGTTATTTAGAAAAAGTGTGAGAAGCGTCAAAGACACAGAAACAAAGGTCAGACAAGACAGCCCATGAGAGAAATGGTAGAAGAAGTCTATTAACCACACAGAACACTATCTGTAGAAATCACATGGCTCTGCACAAAATCTCTTCTTGAAAACTTCAACAAAAATGTAACATTGTTAATTTCTTTATGTTATCACCATTTCCAATTACAATACATCATTTCCCTGAAATTTAGTAGGACTTTCCTCAAGGAAACTTTGACATCCTTGTTCCTGAAGGATAGTTATCATAGTGTATTTATTAAAAGGATTATGAAAACATGATACTTTGATTCAACAGACGTTTGATAATCTTAACACTATCTAACATTCTAAGTGTACAGATGGTAAAAACAACCAAGAAGTAGAGAAAACATATGAAAAAGTCTATGTGAAAAATGTTTTATACCTTATTCATGACACAAAGTTGCAACTCACAAGATATTTATAGAAATACAGTTCATTATTGTTAATAAAAGTTATTTTCCATGATAAACCTCATTGGATAAGTAAAACACTGGCTAAAATAATTCTACTGACTTAATGAGCAGTATTTTCCTGTTGATAATAAAAATAAGAGTTATAATGAGAACTATATGCTCTTTTTCAAAATGTCGGATACCATTTTAAATGATAATAGATTCAAGACTTATACTGTAAACCCATCCTCTATCACTGGAACCTTGAGACCACATGCATTGTTTCTCTAATCATCTTCCATTAATGTTGCCTACAGCAAAAAGATGCAAAGGTACATATTCTCTTCAGTGACAGATGGAAAGGTACAGATTCTCAAAAGTATGTGGCACATGGTACAGATTTTGCCACTGTTGAAGGAAGCAAGAAAGCTAAAATACAAAGAGAAAGCATGTGAGAAAAAATAAAAAGGAACACATTGGGAGAAACTGATTCTGTTAAAAATTAATTCAACTCCACCCGAGTTCGATCCCCAGCACCAAAAAAAAAAAAATTAATTCAACTCCTAACGAGATTTCATCAAATCCTGTTGCCTCTATCATCACCTATACCAAAAAAAAAAAAAAAAAAAAAAAACCTGAGAATTCTTCTATCATATTCGTCACTTCTGTATTTAGAAGAGGAAGTAAAACTCTGTATATTTGTCCACATTAAAAATAACAAAGGAGACAAAGGGCTATTAAACAATAGTGTATATCATCAGTGTGTATATTCATTGCTAAACATGTTATTAGATATTTAGAAAACTGGGTACAAGTGCTGGAAATAGAGAAACAAACAAAAAGATTATCCATAAGACAAATGGTAAGACATGTCTACAAAACCACATAAAACGTTATCTATAAAAGTGTTATAAGTATGAATAAGATAACATCACTTCAAACATTACAAATTTAATGTCCTTCGATTTCCTTACCTGATGACTGGTTCTAATTAAAATGTTTCTCTACTCTGAATTTTAATCTTGATATTCCTCAGTGCAACTATCACATCCTTATTCCTCAAACTGTAGATCAGAGGATTGAGCATGGGCCCCACATTTGTATAAAAAACAGAAGAAATTTTTCCCTGTTCCATAGATCCAGGAGAAGAATATTTAAGATACATAAATGCTGCTGACCCAAAAAAGAGAGAAATAGCCATGATGTGAGAGCTGCAGGTACTGAAGACTTTGGATCTTCCTTGTGTAGATTTGATGCGCACAACACATGTGATGATGAAAATGTAAGACATTAGGATGGTGACACTCGGCACTGTGATATTAACACCCACCACAATGAGCACGACCACCTCGTTGATATACGTGCTGGTGCAAGACAGCTGGAGGAGGGGCAGGATGTCACAGAAGTAATGGTTGATGACATTGGCATCACAGAAGGTGAGCCTAAGCATGCAGCCCGTGTGGGCACTGGCTCCAGCCAAGCTCATGGCACAGGCAGCAAGAGACAGCCCAGAACAGACCTGCGGAGACATGGCGACCTTGTACAGCAGTGGGTGGCAGATGGCCACGTAGCGATCATAGGCCATTGCGGTCAGCATGTAGCACTCAGAGATGACAAAGAGGAGGAAGAAAAACAGCTGAGCCATACACCCCACATAGGAGATGACATTCTTCTTTGAGACAAAGTTCATCAGCATTTTGGGAGTGGAAACAGAAGAGTAACAGAGATCGATACAGGAGAGGTTGAAGAGGAAATAGTACATGGGGGTGTGCAGGTGAGAACTGAGCACAATCAGAATGATCAAGCCCAAGTTGCCCACCAGGGTGACAATGTAGATCATGAGAAACAGGCAGAAGAGGACTAGCTGGAGCTCTGCACGATCTGTTAGTCCAGCAAGAAGAAACTCAGTCACCGAGGACTCATTTCCAGGTAACAGTCTCATTGTGGAAAATCTAGGAGAATGGAAGAAAGTTTCATTAATAAAAGACTGAGCTCTTCTCCAAACATTCATGGAAAGAGTTTTGACAAAATTTCAGTAAATTCTCCTACCTATCATGGACACCGAATGTATTACTGCACCATCCCTCTCAACACTCAAATCATGCTTTTGTCTGCATGAGCGAATGTGACTACAAGTTGCTCATGTTCTTACTAGAAGATACAGACAGAGTGGCTGAGACACCAACACACCTGACGGTGAGCTTCAGTAGGGCAGATGCATCTCAAAAATCACCCTTTCATTCATTTGGCCCTTCACTTCCTACTTTCTACTCATGTTTCCATTATTCTACTGGAACCCTCATTCCCTTGTGATGACCGACAAGAAACAAAGTGTTCCTGTAAGAACAAGGCTGTGCCCTTATTCTACCTACTGGGAGAAAGCTCCTGATAGTCACTAGAAATTCCCAAGATTTTACTGCGAAAGTCTCTGATATAAAAAAAAATCTCTGACATCAATCATAGCTACTGAGGAGATCTGTGGGAGTTTAAGATTGATAATTAACTATATACTTGAGTGTCTCAACATATTCGGCTCTACTCCATTCCAGACAGAGGATAAAGGTAGGGGGATGGGTGGTCTCAGTGATCCTGTGTGATGGCATGAAAGAGAACCATAAAATGACTACTGGTTATATTAGTGGTAATGTTTGAAGAATTTAACAAACTTTATTTCTATTACATGGAAGTTCTTTTACATGCATAATGCATGTCAACATGTTCAAAGAAAGAGACAAAGTTCTCCTTCCTTTGATGCTGCTGTGTTCTTGATTTGTCACCTGAAGCTGCTATAGTCAACTTGCCACCAGACTGAGAATGAGACCAACACACCAAGGTTTAGACCAGGGAAACGCAAGCGGTACAGCCAGAGCTCCATAGAGCCACGTTCATTGTTATTGAATATGATAATTATCCTTTTTATCATCCACATGGAGAATGAGAAAAATAAATAGAGACTGGATCAAATCACTCTCCTTTCACTCAGAGAACTCAGCGCTGATTCTTTCTCCACACCCGCCTCCACTGAGCTCAGGAAGACAGAGCTTCAGAGCTGACCACATGCAGCCACAGAATCGTCTTTATGACAAGCAACAGGGTCACCCCACAGACCTCACAAGCAGAATGTCCCAGGAGCCATTCTGAAGTGTAGGCCAAACCTCTAGTTATACACTTGCCTAAAGGGTGCGGGAAAGCCACAGTCTTGACACCAGAGCCACTATGCCGCAGAGCACGTGGCATACGCTTGAGGTTTATAATTCTTTAGGAACTGATGAGAGACCCAGCAGCAGGTGTCTCCAGGAGGGCTCCATGGTGGTAAGCCGGGAAAGGAAGAAATAATGATGTCTGTGTTTACACACTATTTCCTGATAAATAGATGTGAACTTCCCAACAGGGACTTTATAGTCTCCAGGCATAGACGAAAGGTCCCCCTGTTGTCATCCATAATGATGTAAATATAATTAACATCATTAAAATACTTGTTATCTATAATTACAGATAAAATATTAGTTTTAGTAAAAATTTATGTATAATTTAGTACACTGCTTATTTTTAATTTTAATGCTTATTTTTATTATTTTGCAACCCTTAATTGGTCTTTTCTTTCGCAGATTTTTTGGCACTTCCTCCCTACTCAGCCTCAGTATCCAAACCTGTCCATTTTATATTGTAAAAGAATATCACTGAGTTCTGGAGAACTATAAAAATTATCTCAAATGTACTTACAATAAGAGTTTTTGTAGACTGTAGCACAACACTATAAGTTATTAATAAACCCAAATTAAAAATATGTAAAGAAAAAAAAACCAGAACTTCTTATTAGACTTCACTAGAAACAAACATGAAAGGAGAATACAACATTCTTAATAAAAAAGTATGCCAAAAATAGTTGATAGAAAACAGATGTATGAGTGTATCTTGTGCAAACAAGAATAGATTGGTTGAAAGGACACCTGCCCCAGTATCGCTCAAGAGAGTCATCACACAAACAGATACATGGCCCCGGTGATGGTCTGGGTGAGCTGCTAAGGGGTAAGTTGCAGGTGTCTAGTGTTTTGTCCCAGCAATCAGAATACAGCTAATACAAATGTAATAGTATCATCCAGTTTGCTGTCACATCCTCCTCCTCCTCCTCCTCCTCCTTCCCTCTCCTCTTCCTCCTCCTCTTTATTCTCAATCTATAGAAATGTAGATGCCTCAGATCCCATTTTAGAGATACCTCTTCTTGGCAATTAGCTTCATGCTTACTTCCTTTCGTTAGCTCAGTGAAATCTGTTCTCACATTTAGTGTGTCTCAACTTACCTTTTAGTTTGAAAATATATATCAAATCGGACCATAACCCACAAACATGTAAAACTATTATGTGCCAACTTTTTTAAAGGAAAATACCTATTTCTTCATGGAAAATCTAGTTCTTCCAAAGTTTGTGAACTTTCATTTTGTTGTTTGTTTTTTTTGTTTGTTTGTTAGCTTGTTTTCTTATTTTCCCAGTCTGAGGTGCTGGGCATGAAATATCAACACATGATTTTACAGGAATGCAAGTAAGCCTTTAACAACCACCATTCATCAAAAAGGTGAAGATAATATGGACTTTTACTGAAACATCAAGGTCAAAATTTGTAAGACATGATATCACGTTTTGTATCCCTGAGAGAAGAGGTAGTCGACTGTACTGTAACATGATAGACACTTGTTGCTTAGAATTTCTATTTTATATTTAATAAAAGAACTTTTTAGGAACATCATTCCCACATAAATTGAATAGACAACAATTTATCCTACTTTCAGGTACATGGTTTTTAAAATAACAACCATTTTCGGAATATGTCTCAGACAAAAATGTGTGGCCCAACTTCAGTCACCTGCAGAGACCTTGCTTACTCTCGTATCGTTCTTTTCCATTGAATAATGATTGAATGCATGAATGAATGAATGAATACAACTGTGGCTAATCCAATAATAAAGTATATTTTCTTGGGGGATGTGACTCAGTAGTAGAGGCTTCCTTTGCTTGGGTGAGGCCCTGGGTTTGGTCCCTAATACCCCCCAAATATATATTTCCTTATTTATTTCACAGTTTATACTCACTGAGCTGTACTCCATATACTTCTGTGTATGTGATAACCTCACACTTCAGTGCTACACTATAACTTCAATTGAATTTACACCTACAAATCTGTAAACTTAAATCATACATATTAAACAATATATACTTGTACTCTGAGGAATATTTTGGTGATTTTTAAAGGTCATGATACACAGTGTGTTCAGTATTATTCCCTATTTATTTTGGTATGAAATTTTATTTTTATAAGAGTAAGAAGAGTACTTCTTTATATTTTCTTTAGTAATATTTACTCATATTAGAATATATGTAAATTTATATATATATTGCATATATATATGAATCTTAATATCCCTTGATCTGATCTTTAAAATACCAAAAACTATCTAGCACTTTTGAAACGTGTGTCACCTCATTTCTTCTGTACCACAGCACTCTGACTTATACTCATATAGAAACTAGGGATGAGAGAACACAAAGAGAAACATTCAGAATCTGGAGCCAAACCGGGTCATAAAATTCCAAGTCCAGTGTTCTCTCCACTTTGGGATGTTTTTATTAAGGGAGCAAAGACGAAAACCAGGGTACTGCCACATAATTAGTGTTCCTGTTTCACCTGCAGCCTCACTCATCTTCCAGATAAGCAATATTTTAAAAAAAGCACCATCCCTCCTGCAGGATATGGCAACCTTTGTTATTTAAAGTACCTTGTTTCACAAATGTCACTACAAACTGTTTATGGATCCCTCAACATTTCTCATTCATCAGTTATAAATTGCTCTAAATAGGGCTTCAAAACAGGAAGGGGGACCTTTGCACGGTGAATATCAAATGGATTATTTTATTGTGTGTTACTAACATCCACTCTTTTCCCTTACAGAATTTTAATACATCAGGCTCATTTACTAATACTTCAACTGCATAACACATAGATCTAACGCTTACACTTCTTGCATTACACTGTAGACACAATGACCTGTTTTCGGTACTTCATTGTGATAGTTAATTGATTGTGTTCATTTGAGTAAGAAATGCCCACTTAGATCAGATCAGCATAGTTCCGGGTGTAGAATACCCACCGCGCAGAGGATTGTCCCCAGAATGATATAAAAGGGAATCAAAGAAGGAAGGCTGCTTTTCTTTCCTCACGTGAGCTCCAGTCTTCACCTTCATCTTGGATGTAGACTCCTGGCTTCCAGTGTAGGCTCTTCAGCCTCCTGGCGTACACCCTTCAGCCTTCCATCTCAGACCTTTTGGCCTCCTGATACAGACTCTCGCAGGACACTATATTGAGCTCCAGGCCTTTGAACTGATCCTTCGGATCTCCAGCAGGCAGGCAGACCCCTTGTACTCCTCTACACCTGATTCTGTGGGCAGCCATTGTAAGCCAATCTTGTAAATTCTTACACATTCGTATATCTTATATTAAGTCTGTTTCCTTAGTAAGCACCGACTGATACACACATGATCATCCAGATTGCTCTCCCCTTGCCACACTGCCCCAGCTCTTCCCGCTGTCTAGAGTGCTCACAGATGCCTCTCTCCCCTTGGCAGTCAGACCTCTGCTTCCAGGCCACCTTTTCAGAAAAGTCCTTCATGACCATGAAATCCAGGGTAAGCACACACTTATTCTCACTATCATCAGCTTAATTTATGACTTGCTGTAGGATTTTTCTGGTATATATGTCTACTGCTTATTTGCTTGTTATCTCTCTCTTCCTCATGCCCACCTGCACCCTATCTCAACATTACTTTACACAATAAATCCTCTGAGAATAAAGATATTTTCTGTCTTCATTATTATATTTTTGTCATCTAAACAGACCCTCGATATGTTGATGTCCAAGTTATTTAATTTGCTGATTAAATAAACTACATTATTTTTACTATGTAAAATTCTGAGATAAATGAGAATGAACATGTCAAATGAAAACAATTGCTAATGAGTTAAGACTGTAAAATAGATTTAAAAAAAGATAATAGTTCTTCTACTAAATAGTCTATATACATTTCAAGTAAACTTCTTCCCAGTGAACACTGTGTGCTCCCCAATCCACAATCCCACTCTGAAGTCCAAGAAGTGAACTCAGTGGAGGTTCCTTTCATCCTGCCCACTCTAAATGGTTATTTCCTCTCCTCTCCTTAGAAACTGAGATCACAAAGAATCAGTTACCTCTTATTGCATTTTCTTGAGATTACAAAAAGGGAAAACAGATCAGAGTGAGAAGAGATTCTCCCAGAGGAACACAAAGGAAAATCCACAAAAGTATTCACAGAGGATTAGTAAATGAATAAACAAATTAATAACTCAATCTCTCCATGACAGTTTCACTGAAATTCTACATGTGTCCTAGTCAAAATCTCATGGATGGGCTGAGGACATATAGTTTAGAAGGACAGCAATCAGTTAGCAAGCAGGAGGCCCTGGGCCCAATCACTAGCACTGTAAAAATAGATGATAGATAAGTGATAGATAAGTTATAGATAGATAGATAGAGACCTCACAACCTTGCTACTACTGGGTTTGTCATTCAAATTTTCTATTTAAAACCTTACAATTTCTAGGACTGCTATGTAGTTTACTGGTAGGATCAGGTTCACTTTTCAACACCACAGAAACAAACAGAAAAAAATGTATTTTCAGAAAGTCAACTGGAAAAAGTGACATGTTGAAATAGTCTCCAATCTCTCTCTACAAGAATAATGCTCTGATACCCCCAAATATCTCCTAAACTTCAGAAATGATATCAGTAATTAACTCAGTTTGCATAATATTAGGTCATTTCTATTTCATTTTCATTACCTACTGTGCTCTCTGTAGTACTTTGGATTTGTTGCTGTTGTTGTTGTTGCTGCCGCTGCCATTGTTGCTACTTCGCAGTGCTAGAAGTCAATCCCAACATTCTTCCACTGAGTTACATCTCTAGCCCATTCCCCAGTTTTACACATCACATGCCTGAACGAAGATTTGTGATCAGTAACGCAGCACCTACTTAGGAGAGCACCCTTTTCCTCAAAGTCTTTCTCAGCGCAATGTGGACATCTTTGTTTTTCAGACTGTAGATGAAAGGGTTCATCATTGGGCCTACAATGGTGTAAAAAACTGTGGATACTTTATCTTGATTCAGAGATTCAGTAGATGGCTTAAGGTACATGAATGTTAATGACCCAAAGAAAAGAGAAACAGCAATTATGTGAGAGCTGCAGGTACTGAAGGCTTTGGACCTGCCCCTTGCAGACTGGATGGAGGAGATGTTGGACAGGACCAAGGTGTAAGAAATGAAGATGGTGACAGTAGGCACTGTTATATTGACACCAATCACAATGAAGGCCACCAGCTCATTGACGGCAGTACTTGTGCAGGAGAGCCGCAGGAGGGGAGGTATGTCACACATGTAATGATCGATGACATTGCTGTCACAGAACATGAGTCTCAGCATGCACCCGGTGTGGGTCATGGCACCCCAAAAGCCCATCGCATACACACCCACTGTCATCATGAGGCAGATCTGATGGGACATGGTGACCCTGTAAAGCAGGGGCTTACAGATGGCCACATATCTGTCATAGGCCATTGATGTCAAAATATAACACTCATCAATAATAAAGAAGCAGAAGAAAAAGAGCTGAGCCATGCACTCACCATAAGAGATGATGTTTTCTTTTACAAAACCCACCAGCATTTTGGGGATTATAACAGAGGAGTAGCAGATATCAACAAAGGAAAGGTTGAAGAGGAAGTAGTACATGGGGGTGTGCAGGTGAGGGTGGAGGTAAATCAGAACGATCAAGCCCAGATTCCCCAGCACGGAGACCACATAGATTGCCAAGAAGAGGGAGAAGAGAGGCAGCTGGAGCTCTGGCTGCCGTGTTAAACCCAGCAGGACAAACTCGGTCACTGAAGAGCCATTGCCTGTGGCCGTTCTTCCCCGGGACATTTCTGTGAGAATAAAAGCAATCATAGCATGTTCACATTAAAATGAGATGCTAGGTTTCTCCACCCAACCCCAGATAAAGAGATTGAGAAGCTGAATGGGAAGATGAACTCAAGCCCATCTATTCATTTGCCATCATTTTTTCCATGTTAGGAGACAGAGAGAATACATAAAGATGAATATTATGCAGGATATAGAAAGCAATTTCTGGAAGGACGGATTTCAGGAAGCCAAGGACCACCCCTCCCTCTGCGGCATCTCTGCTCCACTTCTGCCTCGACAGCTCCCCTCCTGTCTCAGGGTCAGGGTGATCTCAGCAGACAGGAGATGAGGAATTTCTGGACAGGAGACGAGGCATTTGCAGGGCTCACAAAAGGCCAAAGATGACCTTTGCAAGAAGAATGGCAGAAGAGGTTCAACTCAACACTCACCCTTTGGCATCCTGGCTTCTGGAGAGGTCCTTGTTAACTGTCCTCCTCTGTTTTCAGAGAGAGCCAAGTGGCTCTGATGAGCTTTAGATGTATAGAGCCCAGAAAAGAAAGTCTGCTTTTGTTGCAATTGCTGTTGCCTGGGAAGAATTTTGGATTGTTAGAGGCAGAACACATCCCCCAACCTCCATCCTCTGAGAAGCCATGAATTACAAGTCATATTTTTCACAGTGACTTGACCCTGAGTCTCCTTTCCAGGCCAGGAGGTGACAAGTGACACCCAGTGCTGACAAACCTGATACTATGACCACAGGGGTTTTTATGAGTTCTGAATCTCTAGGGACCTGATCACAAATTAGAAGACCTATTTTTCTCAGTACTTTCTCCAGAGATCAAGCTGAACAGCTGAAAGAAATTACATGCACTGCATTCAGAGACAAATGAATTATAGTGACATTCAATTATTAAAGCTATACCATTTTACCTACATTTTTGTTTCCTTTAAAATAGAAACATCTCTGTATAGAAAAGCAAGAAAATCTGTCCTGTGTCCACAGTGAATTGTTCCTACCACCTGTCACTACTAGGGATACTATATATTTGTTCTTTGCTTTGCATCTTCCCTCAACACATATACTTATATACATTTGAATCTAAGCTACACAGTGGCAGAGATTTTGTCTGATTTTTCTCAGTGCTGTTTCTACACCTGCTAGAGCAATCTCTGACATTTACAGTAGGTGCTCAATGAATATGTACATCGTAAAAGCATGCCTTTTCCTTTCTTCCTAGAACATACAGTCGCTATTACACAAAATTTTTGGCCTGCAGGTGAAGGTTTAGGTAGTGCCAGTGATGTTATTTTGATGTTATTTGTAGGTAGGAACGTGGGACAGGAAACCTTTAGTAAGGCATGCAAAGGCCACTCCTGGACTTTCAGATGCCATCCAAGAGCAAGGCAGGTCAGAGTTACTAATCTCAGAGGAAAAAAAAAAAAAGACTGTAATTTTCCTCTTCACTGAGCATCAGGACAAGGACTCCACAAGCTGTCACAGAGGTCCCAAAGTCTCTTGCCACAGGACCGCAGCCCAGACAATGATCAGAGACAGATTTCAATCAGTGCCATACAGGAAGATCTCCAACGTCCAGGCCTGTTTGGTCCAGGCGGGAGGATCTTAGGAAACACTCAGGGGTTTAATTTCCGATCTTGCAGAGGTTTGAAATAGCCTCACTGTAGACTTAGAAGGATAATATTCAAGTACAAAGAGGAATGACTGGAATTTTAGCAAGATGGAAGATGAACTGTGGAAGCAATTCAATGAACGACTCAATGAGTGACTCAAAAAACAAAAAAGAGAGAAAAAAAAGAGAAAGAGGAAGGAAAGAAAAGAGAAGAAAAAGAAACAAGGAAAAGCGTCCCTGAATTAATATCACTGCTGCAAGCACCTCCAAGGAATAATCAAATAAGAGACATTGAAAGGTAAGATTCTGCAGAAATATTCACAAACGCTATAGAAATAGATAATATAATTTTTCAAGAAACTTTAATAAGCTTTCAAACACAGAAAACTCAGCAAAAGTGGAAATGTTAGTAAAAAATTACAATTCGGTTTTGAACAAGTAGGCATCCAAGTCCAAGCAGACAGTAGAATAAGAGGCGAATAAGGCTCAGTAACGCTCAGGAGAAACGTCAGGCCGTGAGGACGGTGCCAGGGTCATTGCGATACGTATTAAAGCTACAGAGTTAGTGAACTCAGTGAGAGAAAACACAAAGAAAACTAGTAGGGGAAACAAAAAGATTTACAAATCCTCCAGTTGTGTATTTCATACATGAGGTAACTGCAAACCCAACCACTGAGCCCCAGTTATCATTCCCACACCCCTCACACTAGTAAAGACCTAAAAGTCCTTCAGGGAAGACTTGAAATTGGTCTCACAAGACAGGCATTCCCTGCAGGTACAGAAGCGATGAGGACTTGGGGATTCAATACAATTTGTGTTTTCTGTGGAAATGTTTAGAGCTTTTATTCATGTAAGGCAAGAACATGAAATGCTCCCTCTAATTTCACATTCTATCAAGCCGCATTGCCAGAAGGTTTATGTTGGGCTCTACAGGAGAACTCAGATGGGGACCACACTTTCAACTCAGGGCCACCAAATGCAGAGGGAGAAAAAAGGATGAATGAGAGAGTCTGAACTTCTACTTAAACGCAAACGTGTCATCCCCTTGCTATTTTGTCTGCATAATAGAGATGTTAGCCGAATTCAGCTGTAACCAATATGTCAAACAGTCCTGCTTTTCACTGGGCTGTGCCACAGTGTTCTTAGCTCACCCCTCGCTCTTCTCAAGCCAGTATATTTCACCTGGTCAAAGTTAGAGATAAATTAAACTCAGAATGCTTTATATTAGACTGTATTTTCATAAAAATTCAGGCAACAAAAATATACATTTCAATTAAATGGACTTTTGATTTGTAGTATTGTGTCGCACTGAGCTAACCTGCTACAAATGTCCAGAAACATCAGCACCCTAGTTCCAGCTCTGACCTGCATTTCTGGCTTTTGTATATTTATTTATTTAACTTGAGACAGAGTTTCTCTAAATTGCCCAAGCTGACCTTGAATTTACAATCTCTTGCCTCTGCCTCCTGAGTAGCTGGGATCGCAGGTTTGTGCCTCCATGCCCAGCTGGTTCATATATTTTTAAATGTATATATAATGCATATGTATTTTAAAATATTTATATACAAACCATATATGTATATACATAAATTTTATATCTATATATCTGAGATAATAAAATTAAATCATCAATTTGAAGAAATTAAAACAGCAGATAGAACCTTATTCTATACATTTAGGGGAATCTGAAGTGCTCACTAACATTTCATTGTATCATTATTATTTTTGCTGAGACATTGTATTTGCACATCTTTACCAGCTATATTACATTAATTCAGTACATGTATACAATGTGTGATGGCCAAGTCAGAGTTATAAGCATTCCCATGACTTAATCATTTTTCTACGCTGGAAATTTGTACAGTAGTCTTCTTTTCTAGTCATTTTTCAGGTTGTTTTTAAATATATCACAGATTGTTTCAACCAATCGCACTTCCGTTTTCTCTCTCCCTGCCCTTCCCACTCTCTGGTGACCAGTATCCTCATCTGTTATTCTACATGATTAAGCCGTTTTCTACAAATGAGTGAAAACAGGTGATATTTTTATTTTGGTGTCTGGCTCATTTTGCTTAATATAATACCTCCAGTTCCATCAATGTTTTCTGAATAGAGCTAGATTTTATTATTCTATGGCTGAATAATATTCTACCATGTCTATATAATGCATTTGGAACCATTCATCCACTGAAGGGCATCTAGTTTGATTCCATAATTCAACTATTATAAATATTGTTGGGAACATAAGGATTTGCTTTGGTTAGGTTTAGCTTTTTGGTGTAATACTTTCATTTCCTTTGGATACACCCAGTAGTGGAAATGCTAGATGATATAGTAGTTTTGTCTTTAGTTTTTTGAGGACTCTCCATATGGCCTTCCAGAATGGCTGTACTAATTGCCATCCTTACCAGTAGCGTGTAAGAATTCCCTTCTGTCAGCATTCATTTTCTGGTATTTGTTGTTTTTTTGTTTTACTCCCTTAGATTATAGCCATTCTGACTGGGGGAAGATAATATTTCATTGTGGCTTTCATTTACATTTCCCTCATGATTAGTGAAATTGAGAATGTTTTTCAAGTACTGGCTGGCTATTTCTCTGTCTTCTTTTGGGAAACAAATATTTAGTCTTTTGTTTTTTAACATTAGATTGAACCCAGAGCCTTCACCCTGAGGTATAATTCCAGCCTTCAATTATTTATTGATTTACTTGCTGACTTACTAACTTATGGAGACAGGGTCCTACAAAGATGCCCAGGCTGGGCTCAAATTTGCAGGACCCTGCCTCAGCTTCCCGAAGTGCTGGGAATCCAGGTATGCAACATGGTGGCACTCTTTGGCCTGTTTGTTAACTACATTGTTTTTCATGTTCAGCTTTTTTCAACTTCTTGTATATTGTAGATATCAAGCTAATAAATCACCAAGAAATGCCAAAGATGCTGTTGTCAAGATGACCACAATTTTAGGTCAGGCTCCGTATCTTATTCCAGTAGTTCACAGGTGTGTGGCTGTCAGAAGACAAGTAGAAGATGTTCTGGTCTTACTGAAGGTGCCCGTACTTCAGAAACTGTAGGAGAGCTGAGCTGACCTCAGCAAATGAAAGGCCCAGAGGACCAGAGGGAGATGAAGAACACTGGGCAGCCGAGCTCAGCTAAGGGCACCTGACCTCAGCAAATACCACCTCAGCGTCCAGGAGTCAGCCGCTCCATGGATCAACAAATAGAGAAAACAGGATTCCAGATCTTTAAAGGACATTCAAAAGAATAGGCATAGTAGGAACATATTATGCAAAAGTTTTAACATACTAAACAATTCTGATTATAATTTATATGTATACTAATAAGAGTAGAATTATAAAAAATATACTGAATACACACCAACTCACAGTAGTTATCTCCATTTAGGAGAAGGAGCAAGTAGATTATGTGGCTTTAACAGGTACACTGAGAAAGAAATAACAGAAGATAGTCCTTTCACAATTGCATCCAACAAATGAAATATGTAGGAATCTATCTAACAAAACGAGTAAAAGAGCTTTTCATTGAAAACTACCGTACTCTAAAAAAGGAAATTGAAAGGGATTTCAGGCACTGGAAAGACATCCCATGTTCGTGGGTAGGAAGAACCAACATAGTGAAAATGGCCATACTTCCTAAATTACTATACAGATTTAATGCAATTCCAATCAAAATACCAATAACATACTTCACAGAATTAGAAAAGGCAATCATGAAATTTATCTGGAACCAGAAGAGACCAAGAATAGCAAAAACAATCCTGGGCAACACTTGAAATTATATTGTAAAGCTTCTGTGATTAAAAAACAGTATGATATTGGCACAAAGACAGAACCAAGGACCAATGGAACAGGCTAGAAGATGCAGAAATAACTCCAAACACACTCAAATATCTCATCTTCGACAAAGGAGCCAAACACCCTCACT
>QZML01000653.1:2036146-2050659 GCA_016801275.1 Hystrix brachyura
TTAAAAAAAAATTATTTAAGTAAAAAAAAAAAAAAAAGATAAGCCATAGGAGAAATGGCAGGACAAGTCTGATAAACCACACACAACACTATCTGTAGAAGTTACATGGATATGAATAAAATCTCTTCATGAAAATTTCTAATAAAAATTTAATGTCCTTAATTTCTTTATGTTACTACCACTTCCAATTACAACATATTATTTCCCTGAATTTTAATAACAGCTTTCCTCAGGGAAAGTTTGACATCCTTGTTCCTCAAACTGTAGATCAGAGGCTTGAGCATGGGCCCCACATTAGTGCAGAAAACAGAAGAAATTTTTCCCTTTTCCATAGGTCCAGAAAAAGAATATTTAAAATACATGAATGCTGATGACCCAAAAAAGAGAGAAATGGCAACAATATGAGAGCTGCAGGTACTGAAGACTTTGGATCTTCTTTGTGTAGATTTGATGTGCAGAATGCATGTGATGATGAAAATGTAAGACGTTAGGATGGTGACACTCAGCACTGTGACATTAACACCCACCACAATGAGCACGACCACCTCGTTGATATACATGCTGGTGCAAGACAGCTGGAGGAGGGGCAGGACGCCACAGAAGTAATGGTTGATGACATTGGCGTCACAGAAGGTGAGCTTAAGCATGCAGCCCGTGTGGGCGCTGGCTCCAGCCAAGCCCATAGCACAGGCAGCAAGAGACAGCCCAGAACAGACCTGCGGAGACATGGCGACCTTGTACAGCAGTGGGTGCCAGATGGCCCCGTAGTGATCATAGGTAAGAGACCGGACCACTGTTCTGCTTCCTAGGAGACAGTCTCTCATAAGTTCACAATGCCTAGAAGAACCCATAAAGTCAACCATTATAAATGATATGAAAGGGCTTGGCAGTAGTTTAAGATTTATAATTAACCACATATCCCGATATCTCTACAACACAGTCTCTTCTGTTTCATCCCAAATGGACAGGGGCTGAAGCCAGGATGGTGAATGTGTTTTTCAGTAGTTTTTTCTTTGTGTGTGTGTGTGCTGGGGATCGAACTCAGGGCCTCGTGCTTGCAAGGCAAGTGCTCTAACCACTGAGCTAAATCCCCAACCCTTTCAATGGTTTTTGTATTAAGACATGAAAGAAAAGTATCATTCCCTGGGCTGCTGGTTGTGTTAGTGGTAAAGTCTGGGAAGAAACCTATCAAACTGTATATAACTCTTCTGTATATATAGCACATCAATATTTTTGTTAACCAAGAATCAAATCCTTTCTCTTTCTCCTTAAGCTGCTGGGTTCTTGATGTGACTCCTGGAGCTGCATACTGACTTGCTACTTGACTGAGGACGAAGCTAAGTAAATGAGAATAAGATGAGACAAATTCAGGCAGTAAAATCAGAGCTCTATACTGCTGAGTTTCTTGTTTTTTCAAAATGATAGTTCTCTTCATTTCTGAGCCACATTGAAGGAGAGAGGCCAATAGAGACAGAATTAACTCATCTTCATCTACTCAGAGCCAACCACGATGGAGGAAGTAGGGTCTGAGGAGTGAGAGATGAGCAGCTGCAATCGCACAATCTCCTCCCTTGCTGGGCAAAAAGGTGGCTGCACAGATCTCACATTCTGATTATTCCTGGAGTCATCCTGAGGTTTGATCAAACTTCTAGCTAAATATGTGTCAACAGTATCAAGGAAAGCCACAGGCTTGACACCAGAGCTGCCATGTCACAGGGCCCATTGGCATTTGCTTGAGGCTTATCATCCTTTTGGACCTGATTAGAAATCCAGAGTAGGGGTCCCCTGGGGCCTCTCCCATGGTGATAAAGAAGGCAAAGAAGAAATAATGGTGCCTGTGTTAGGCCTATCACCCTAATTCGTGATAGTAGAGAAGATCATCCCATGGGGATTATATAGTCCCCAGGCATAGATGGGCTCATTTATACATCTGGTATCATTTATACACTTTTGAATGTAGTTCATGTCATTTAAATGTTCACAAACTAGGGTTAGAGAAAGTACAATAGTTTTGGTAAGAATTTATGTAAAATCTAGTAAGGTATATTTGTTATGCTCATTTTAATATTTTGAGTCCTTTTATATAATCAATATTGAATTATGCATGCTTTATAGGAATAAAAGAGTATACTTTAATTTTAGATCCTTTTAACAAAAAGTTTTGTAGAATAAGATCAATCTTTTATCTCATGAAATTTAATTATCCTGGGTTCTTCCGGCTCAATATGTCTTTGCCTTAACAGATTAAAATCAAATCTATAAGAAAAAAATCACTATACATGGGCAGTCATTTGAAAAAATATGACCTTAGAACTACCCTGTATATATGAGCACGTGCTTCTGGTTATGGGCCAGCATCTATATTTTAACTTTTTTCTTTTATGATGCTTGTATATTTATAGGAAGTTGCAAACAAGATGCACAGATTCCCTTGAACTCTTCACCCAACCTCCTCCCATAGTGACAACTCCATAACTATTAAGACAATAGCAAAACTAAGAAACCGATATTGGTACAATAATGTTGGCCAGACCGCAGATTTTATTCAGCACTCAGTAGCTTGACATGTACAGTGTATATGTGGATCTATGCATGGTCTGTGTAGTTCAATCCCATGTACATATGCAAGCGAATCACGGTCAGGATGTGGGATTATTCTTCTATCCTGAATGATCAGCCTTGCTCTTTTTCTACATATTTATATCTCTACCCTTCCGTTTTCATTTTTGTCCTCTGGCAACTGCTAATCTGTGCTCTATTTCCATTATTTGGTCATTTTGTGGACAATATATGGATGTATAAAATATGTAACTTCTGAGATTGACTTGCTTTTCACTAAGCATAAGAACCTCCAGGAACCTGAAGTTGGATTCATCCAAGTTATTGGTTCACCAGCAATTTGTTCCTTTTACTGCCGAGTAGTATCCCATTTGTAATAAAATGGATTTATTTGGCCTTCGGTAATAACTTAATGAGTTATAAATCCTTGTTTCGATGCAAAACTAAATCTGGTTTGTTTGTGGAAAATGATTGCGGTGCAGGGATAGAGGATCAGAGTGGAGACATTTTCTTTAAATCAAGGCCTCCTTCTTTCTCCTTCAATAACAAAGACTAGAATACCCTGATTTGCATGTGTCTTATAATCTCTGCCCAAGACAAGGTGAACACAGAGTATGTCCCATTCTTATTTTTTTATGAATGTGCACAACATTGTAATTATGCATCAAAAGCAAATCACTAAAGAAAAGGCATCTGAGTATAAAATGTATGTAAGGGAAAAGGGAATCTGTGGCATTTTCACGCCCTCCAACAACAACCTCTTCTCCACTCCCATAAATTCGGTTGATGTATAAGCTATGTAAAGGTGGACCAGGCAGGAATATTAGCTGTTGTAAGGCACAGAGTGATGGTTTGATTATAAGCAGGTAGCAAACCCCTATCATGTACTATAGTGTGTCACTTACAGTGGCAGGCGATCAGAAGGGGTCAGTGACTCCACTGGCCTTCAGCTGGGGTTATAGAGCAACTATATTCAAGACTGAGTCTACAGGAATACACAGCTGAGATGGAAGAGACCCCAAGTTATCCACACATTCCTGGCATAGCAGGCAGGAGTCTACGTATGTGAACAGGGAGAATTTTTTTTTAAACACAAGATAAATTAAGAATCATGACATATTTCAACATGATCTAAGCTTTCAGCATGCTCCTTTACATACTACATGTGCCTCAGCAGCAATCAGAAGGCTCGCTCACTTGAGTTAGAGTTCAACTTCTACCCATTATGGCTGACCACTAGATAGGCTGGGAAGGAGCAATCCCTCAAATGTCAGGCTTAAGAAGAGAAAATGAATTTGTAGGATTCAAAATGTAATGGAGTCTGGAACAAACCAGATTGACTCTTCATTCCTCTTCCACACACTGTCTTACAACTAAAAAATTCTGCAATAAGATAATGAGTAAACAGGTAGATAATGAAAGTTGCAAATAACGTAGACTAGCTATGAGAACAATATACTTGTGTGTGCAATGGTTTTCATGGGATGCCTGCAAAGCAAACCAAAAAGCAAAGAAAAGCTTTCCTCACCAAAGGAATGGGGAAACATATATCCTGACAGAAGAGAAAATGTCTAACATTTGTTAATATCCTCTCTAGGAAAACCTGTCTTTTATCTATGCCATCAGGAATGAAGTACAGAGTTTAACATTCACCTCTTTTGTTTTTTTGATATGATAGGTCTCTGACTCCTTGACATGGGTGATCTCAGGAGGCCAGGTGGAAGGTGAACTTCAGCCCATCTCTGGTGGGAATAGTCAAGTAACCATTCTGTGACTGCAGCCAAGTAACCATCCAAACGTCCTCCCTTCAGCAGAAGCAACAAACTGAACAAGGCGATAATAGTTGGAACTCTGCTTGGCCTGCCAGCATACTACTGTCAGTGAAGCCATGTGAGGAGCTGAGTTCTATCTCAACCAACAGCAATTCAATGGAACAAAGTGGTGTCAGGTGTAATATACTGCTTCTCATGCCAAATTAGAGTCAACCAGACAAACAAGGAAACTAACTTCTACCTCTGCTTGGTGCAGTGATGTTCTGACAGTCTTCCAGCATTGCTTGGGAGGCGTCAGCAGAGGTGAGGTGGGAGCTGGACTTCTGTGCATCAGAACTTAGATGGCAGGAGTCGGAACTCCAAATTCAGGGGTACAATGATCAGGGATTAGCAGGAATCTGAATATGTACATCTACCTAAATCTATACAGTCTGCTCAACAGTGTGACTGCTTACTGAAAAAGAAAATCAAATGAAATGTACAGTCTTGCTAATAAACAAATATCCAGGACACAATCAAAAATCGTTCTCAATGCCAAAATGTATTCCACTATAATCTGAAACAATAATGACCCATAGATGCCATGCTGAGATAACTCAAAAGTTAAAATTATCTGGAGATTGTTAAGTAGTAATCATAAAAATGTTTCAACAAACAATTGCAAATGATCTTGCAACAAATGAGAATTTTTTTAAAAACACTCACCAAAGAACTTCAGAAAAAAACTTCAAAAAGCTGATACAAGGTCCATGCAGAAAGGACACATCAAGTGTACCTAGCTTTATAACAACCTGCTCTTACGAGAACTAACTCACATTAAGAAACCAGTATTAATCTCTAAAAGGACGATGGCCACAGGAGCTACTTACCTTTCCCTAATTTCCACCCCTTAAATGTTCCACCACCTCTCAACATCCCCACATGGGAGACCAAACTTCCAGCACATGAACTTTTAGAGGCACACTCAGATCGTATCCAAATATAGCACTGAGACATTGACTGAAACTCAACTAATTGCATCCTCCTACTTGTAAAATTTACTGGCAATAATGCAAACATAAGGGACATTTGGGGACCATTTGTGTGACTACAACAGGATCTAGGGTTGATGCCAGCTGTATAAAGGAAGGGTCTGATGTTGTGACTAAAATATGTCTTGCCTGCAGCCTCTGATGTTGCCTTTATATTCTAATTCTCCAAGTACAGTTTTACAACCTCACGGTAAACTTCTGTATCCCTAATATTCTTTCTACCAATTTCTAGAGTCACTTTCTGTTACTTTCAAACTTGACACTGTATTTTTCCTCTACAATAAACTAAATGATGGATTGACTGGCACAGATGTATCTACAAAAAAAGTCAATATGTAAGTTAGAAACAAGACTAATTGTTGAAAATGTATATGCTTTAATTCACAATTAATAATTGAAAATAAAAGTTTTTGTAACTTACTATGTACCTGGTTTTTGGAAGGGAAAACGCCAGCTTCCTACTGTGAATATCAGTGTCATTACTGGTGTTCCTAATAATGAATTTTTTTTTCATGGAACATCAACCTCATCTGCTAAAATTATGGGGCTAAAAATTATGAGAGGTAAGTTGAACACAAAGTTTACATCTCATAAAAATTATAGGGAAGACAAGGCCAAAACGGCCCAATTCACCTGTATTGTCTAATTTAGGCTACATTCAATCACACACTAAGAATAAATTTTGGTAATAAGAATGTAGATGCCACTTTGATGGCCAGTTAAAATCAGTATAGTGTTAATTTTACTCACTTTAGGCTCTGGATTTCACGATATTTGATCAGGATTTAAAGCTTGGTTGGGGCTGGGGATTTAGCTCAGTGATTAGAGTGCTTGCCTTGTAAGCACAAGGGCCTGAGTTCGATCCCCGGCACCACCAAAAAAAAATAAAAAAATAAAAATAAAAATAAAGCTTGGTAGAAGAGAATTAATAAACAAAAGGCATGTGTCATATAATGTTCACTGCCTTTCTGCTCAACACTCACCTCTCTTGTGCATTTCCAGCGTTAGAAATCGCCTACCCACATATCAAAAACATCCCTGATATCTTGATAAAATGACGACTTATTTACATACGAACTTTGTCCTGAAAGATCTTCAAGTCTGATAAAATCTACAGAATGATTTTATACTCACAGTGAAGATGACAAGCACATTGGTACCAAAGCAACATAAGATTGGTTTAAGAGGCTGAAAGTATCAATAGAAAAAAAAATGTTTAAGTAGTTGACAGAAGAAGAAAACAGATTAACTGAGAAAATTGAGAGGTGTGCATTGCCAGATGGGGAGTATATGACAAAGATAGGGAGTTTTCTAGAGGGAATAGCATGAGAAAAGGCCCGAAAATAACAGAGCATAATGTACTCAAAGAGAGCACAAGTACACATGCAACATTATGAGACAATTACAGATTAGAGTGGTAAGGAAATACAGAAAAATATCAGTATCGGTTAATTCTATGTGCATCTAAAGTATAGCCTAGTATTTAGGATGGGGGTCTAATTGGTCCCAGCAGGGACTGGAGTGCAATCACGTATCCAAGGCACTAACAGAAGGAGGCAGGGGAACCTGCAGCAGGCCAAAGGGAAGGCAGATTCCCAGAGATTTAGCACACCCCAACTGGAAGCTGCATTCAGGAATGAAGGCTAATGTCTTCAGTGGTAGGAATAGGATGCGTACTGACCACTGTGAAATTAAATTAAATTTAGGCCAGAGGATACTTCTGTATTTCAGTCCTTCAGTAGGGACCTGCAACCTAATTTAAAACAAATAGCTAAGTCTTAGCTGATCACAGCAGCAGCTGGGCTTCAGGCAATTGCAAGTGGCTTGCTAGGTCATATAAAGCAAGACACTGAGCTGTAACCAGGTCAGCCATCTCTGTACCTGGCTTCCATTTTCCATCTGTAAATGTTGTCTGGCAACTTTGCAGCCCCAGATTTCCTTGAAGCAGTTCTGATTCTGAAGGCTGCCTGATTCTAGAATAATGAATTTTTAAAAAGTCAAGCAAGATCTTCAAATTTGCTGCAATTTTGTCTTTTGACACCATCTTGGTTATTTTCAGGTCATAAATGAATATGGATGAACTAGTAGAACACAAACTCTAGAACTGAAACTATAAGTAATTTGGAAAGAAAATAAAGACTCTTCTTCTCCAAGCTGAGAATTTCTTGCTGCGTTCTCCACAAAATTTCTTGCTGTTATTTAGATAAAAAACACTAAATAAATTCACTATTCTGAACTTGCAGTACCAAGGTTTTTTCCTAAGGAAACAGTGGAGATATTTACTGATTCATTCATTCTTTGATCGGACCTAACCCTAACCCTAAACCTAATCCTAACCCTAACCCTAACCCTAACCCCTAACCCCTAACTCTAATCCTAATCCTAAACCCTATCCTTAACACTAACCCTAATCCTAACCCTAAGCCAAAATTTGAGCTGTAACATGAAACAAAGCAGAATCTCCTACACTCATAGAACTCACACTATGGTAAAAAATCATAGTTATGTTTTGGTGGAGAAATGTCTTCTATAATACATACTGCCTAATATAGAGATCTAATTATTATATTATCATGTACATGTATGTATTTTAACATAGTGTGGAGAATGACTTCTCTTAGAGTTGCCACCATTTAGATTAAATTTATAATTTCATCATAAAACTCATGAAAGGTAATACTTGCAAGATCTAGGAAAATCCAATAGACAAGCCCAACAGAGATTCATAATGTCTGATGAAGTGAGTGGTGGGCTTCACGAACTCATAGTGAGATGGTCTATTTTGCATCCACTTTTATTTATTTGAATGGATGCTCCATAAATGGGAAATTGCCTACATAGTGCTATGTCCCCAAATGTAGGGCTCAGTACATTATTGGTGCTCCTTTAAACTCATCTTAGGAAAACAAAAAAGCAAAAAAGAACTAATGTGGCCAATATCTAGAAAGCAGTCAGTAAATGTAGGAGGTGAGAAATGAGGGGCCCAGGAGGTGGGATGCTGTGTTGGGCACCCGGTGCAGAGCCTTGGAAAATGTGTCTTTGTGTACCACGAACTGTCTTCTCGCCTGGAGACAGACCAACAGGTCAAACTGACAGATGTTTGGGGCAAAATCCCCATTCTCCCCTCCAAGCAGTATCATCGTCAGGCAGTGGATACTTGGGAGCCTAGCCATGCTGCTGCTCACAATGACGGGTGCCTGAGCATAACCAGATGCTTCTGAAGGCCCTTGGAAAAGCTTAAGGGAGTTCTGCAGGTGTTGAATTCCTGCATTAGCTAGTGGGAACACAGCCAGATGGAAATTATTTTAATGAATCATTCGTGATTTTTAAAGTCTTAGGATTAGCAGTCTTGTGCTGCAATCACCCTATCCACGGTAAAACATTTTAAAGACATCACTGGCAAGTGAACTTTCAGTTTCTGTCTGAATGATACTAGCTATGTGGGGGGGACTTGGCCAGGAGTCAATGATTAAACTGAACTATTAAACTAGGGGACAAAAGTGCACAGGCTTTATGAGAAGTGAATGGTTAAAATATGGTGCAAAAGCACAAAAATAATTAAACTGGGAGGCAAAAGGCATGTAGGTTCTGTGAGAATAAATAAACAGTGGGGCAAAAGGCACACAGACTGTGAGGTTAAACTACGGGCAAAATACACAGGCTGTGTGTGAATCAAATGGTTAAATAAGAAGTTTAGTAAAATGTGTTGTATTATGCAATGTCCTTTCCCCAAGAAAAACTGCTTAGCCTTGAGACGGCTCTTGGTCCAAACTGCCCTTTCTCCTGCTTTTTTTTGCTTTCACTGACATTCTAAATAAAATCCAGAGAGTTCTAGGCTTGGTGGCTTCTTTGTTCTCCCAGTTTCCCTAATGGCTCAGTGCTCTCCATGGAGAAATAGCCCCTCTGAGGCTCTCAGTGGTTGAACTAAATCTCGTCTCCAGGTAATCTTTTCATCCTCTATCCCACCCACAGGCACCTGTGACAGCTATGGTCTCTTGAGGGAACAATCGCAAACTCCTCAAGTCATAAACATCAGAGATCCCACAAAGATACTTTTCCCAGGCTCTATACAGTGCATATCAATAGCCTGTAAATCCACATGACCTTCAATATGTAAATAAATAACATAATAGCTAATTTTAATTCAAAAGTATTTAAGTTCCCAAGGGGTACCAGTATTATGATAAAAGAGTGTGTGACACTCCTCTTGCTATCAAAAACTTAATTCAGAGTAGGGGAGAAAATATTTCCAATAATATTGTTGTTAGAACATCAATTCATACAGTATTTTAGAAATGCTTGAATTTGTTTACAAAATGTTGCACACATCTTAATTACAAAATTATATCAAATATATATATTTGATAAGAGAAAATTTACTAAAACACTATAGCAAGTAGTTCACTTAAATAGCCACCAGGTTGTGCTGGTGACTCAGAGAGAGGAGGGGAGGGAGGGGGAGAGAGAGAGAGAGAGAGAGAGAGAAAGAGAGAGAAAGAGAGAGAGAATGTTGCTTGAGATTCATATTTTACATCTTTCTCAGGCCCCTAAAATGTTAACCATGGATTTTACATAACTTCTTATATAAAATTTCAACTCCTTATTAAAAAACATAAACTTTTATAAAAGTTGGCTTTATAGCAAAATTTAAACAGTTTGAATAAATTCAGTTTGCAAAATTGAGCACTTTGTGTTGCAAAGAAAAGCCGGAGGAGACATGACAATCATAAATAATATACCAAATATAAACAAAATATTCCAATATACAGTGACACCTCGGTGGTCAAACTGCTCCAAGCTCGAACTTTGCACTACTTGAACAGCGAAGTTCAAATGAAATCTGCTCGCAACTTTGCTCAGTAGTTCAAAAGAAAATCCAACTTGAGAAAACCTGCACAGGCCGAGCATGAGTCACGCATCGTCTCATGTGGACACAAAGGAGTGACGCTTCAGTCTAAGTGCTGCTCTCACCCAGACAACATGCAGTGCTTGTGTTAGTGTGTTAAAACACTCGTCATTGTGTGGTGTTGTTTTTGCACTTTGTGTAAAATATCATAACCAGGCTCCAAAGAAAGTTAGTAATAGCAGCAGCAAAGCCAAGAAGAAAACTGTAAGAACCACAGTAGAGTTAAAGAAAGAAATTATTGGAAAATTTGTTACAGTTCTGGAAAAATAAATTTCTAAGTGTAATTTTGGGGCCTCAGATCCAATCATTTGGTTTTCCATTATTTCCTATGGGAAAAATACGTTCATATCTCAAACTTTTTGGTGTTCAAACACAAATTTGGAACAGAGTTCTACAACCAAGACATCACTGTAATATGTCACTAGAGTGTCAGCTTCGAGTATTTTTTGTCTTGTTGACTGCTCTATTTCAACATCTAGAACTCACTAGGAACCCAATAAATATTTGTCAAATGAATGAATGATTTGATAAATTTATGATTACATAATAAATGTTTATAATTTTTATGCCCTCTAGTTTTATATGTGACCAGCATAATCAATAATCTACACGTATTTTTATAAAACAGTGTTTGTAACTAAAAGCATTTGATGAAAATTTAAATTTTACAAACCCTCTAAAACTCTATTGTATATAAGAAAATAGCCTAACTTTCCACTCTTTACAATAAATATGTCAAGAATATAGATTTCATCTTTTGTGTATTCCCACCAGAATACTTTGTACTATTAAATTACATTATACAATTTTGGTACTTATTTTAATATACAAAATTATGTAGGAATAAATCACTTTTTAACTGGACACCGTGCCCAGGAGAGCTGGACCTATTTCCAGAAGCGAAGCTGGCCCATGCCTCTATCTTGTTGAAGACAAACCCTGATTCCTCACTTCTTTGTAGCTGACTTTGCCCATCCAGTCCCGCGGACAAGCTTCTTATGCGTATGTGTCTACTTTGCTATTAAAACCAACGCAGATTTTAAATGCTACAGATAGAAAATCAGGATGCCGTTTTTGTGACTATCTTCTCTTTCATCTCAACAGTCAATCATTTCTCTGGACTGTCACTCTCTTGTCTCCTCCCTCATTCTCTGTCTCGCATTCTAATTTCTGTACTTTCCCTCCAGACATCCAGTATGTATGGGGGGGCGGTTGGAACCAGATAAAGATACATTTGAAGTGGGATGTGCCACATTCTGGTGACCTTCAGCAGATGATGAATGTTATCACTATGTACATGTAGAACTCTGGATCCTAGTTTCCTCCTCTGCAGAAGATGGGAACCCACAGGGTGGATGTGTTATTTCTCCTTTGTAAGAAGCAAATGTCAAGTGGGAGTTGCATGGAAAAGCATTCGATCCAGTCCATGAAATTTCAGCAATAAAAATGTCTCTTCACTTGCACTAGGAAAGTATATTTGCTGTTAAGAAACAAAGAAATTCACCCTCTAGGCAGCCCTTTAGTTGCTAAGGACAGTATGCTCAATGCTCAATATGTGCTGTTTCTTCTTCTGTCAATTATACAACTCAGAGTATCTGTCCAAATCTCAGAAACAGAAGATAAAAGAAACTGTAGAAACACAAGAACGAGACAGAGACAGTGTTCTCTTTCACCTAAGATAGTGCAACTATATCAGTAATATAAAAATAAATAATTTTATGCAAAGATGAAAGCAGTTTAATGAACTTCATAGATGCTTACAAGTAAAAGTGGAAAAGAGCCAACAGATATTTTTGTTTTAGCTTTAAAAAGAAAAAAAGATATGAACTTCAAATTGTTTTTGTCATATCCTATTTTAATCAAGTGAATTTAGTAAAAAAAAAGGATGACAATTTTAATAAATAACTTTTTAGCATCTATGGAGATGATTATACCATATTTTGCCATACTGTATTAATAAATTATTTTAGTAGATTTCCTCATATTAAAATATCCATTCAGCTACTTGGATATGAAAAGTTATTCTTTTTTCTAGTGCTGAATGTTTGCAAATATGTTATTTAGAGTTTTGTACTGATATTTCTAAGGGAGGTTTGTTTGTAGTTTTTTAGTACGCAATCTTTTCAGCTTTTAGATCAATGTTATGCTCACTTCATAAAAAATAACTCTGGAGTTTTTCCCTCCGCTTCTAGGCTCTGACTCTGTTTAGATGGTATTGGAATTATCTGTTCTTTGGTGGAATTCCTCTGTAAAACCATCTGTGACCAGTAGTTTTTATGAGTTAACTCTTTGACAACTTCATTGCTGCTATGGAATCTAAACTCTTTAAAGTTTCTTTCTTATCCAGCATAAGATGTATAAAGTTATATTTTCCTAAAAATGGTCTATTCTATCCAATTTTTTAAATTCATTTGGCTAGTGCTCGAAAAGATAGTTTTTAAATTTCCATTATTTCTGTGACTATCCCCTTTTTTTCTTTTTCTTTCTTTCTTTTTTTAACCAAGAACATGTATTGGTATGTTTTAGATAGACGTAATGATCACATGCATCATAGTTAGTTAGTACCTGTACATGATGTATCTTGATCCCCCCTTCCCCACCTCTCCTTTCTACTCCTCCTCCCCTCCTTATTTACAATAGCTTTATTTACATTTTTCCATTTTTTCTCTTTTCTTTTCTCTTTCCCTTCCTTTCTTTCCCCCTCTTCCCTCTTCTATTCTTATTTGAATATTACCTTTCTTTTTTTCACAATATCTATTATACCTTTTTGTCCTTAGTTACACTACTTTTTGTCCTTATTTATACTTGACAGTTTCTCATATCAGGGAAATATTTTTTTCTTATTTTTATTTGTTCTTTCTCCTTTTTCTTTGAATTGGGATAGCTAATACTTAATATATTGTATTAATTTTTCAAAGAACAAGTTGCTGATTGTATTTATTAACACTACTATTTTCTTGTCTAATTCAATATTTTCTGGTTTTACCATTACAAATGTCTACCATGTTTTTAGTTAATTTTACTATGTTTCTTCCTATTAAGTGGTTATTAATTTACTTTCATTAGTCTGTTTCTTAAAAAATATTTAAGATTATTTTTCTGCTTTAGCTGTACACATATCCCATAAGTTGTGAAATGTTATATTTTTATATCCTTTTCCTAGATATTTTGTGATCTTATTTCTTTTTACCTACAAGTAGCTTAAAAGAGAATTTTGATATCAAAGTAATAGATAATTTTATTTTCTGATTATGTAATTAAATTTTAGTTTTATTGCATGGTGATTAAAGAGCATGACCTATACTATTTTTAGCATATCAATTTATAAATGCTTGCATTGTGATAAAAAATTTTAAACTCAAAAAAAAAAATTTTTAAAGGGTTGGGGATTTAGCTAAAGTGGTAGAATGCTTGCCTAGCAAGTGCAAGGCCCTGATTTTGATTCCCAGCACCAAAAACAAAAGATCTATTAAACTTATGTGATTGTTTCTTGGCTTTTTGATAAGGAGATGTTTTTCTAATTTCTAGAACATGGAACTACAGACACACATGTATATATGCATGTATCATGTATATATTGGATTTTTATGTAGAGAAGTTCTCCCTTATCTAAAGTTTCACGCTCCATAACTTCAATTACCCACACTAAACCACAGTCTGAAAGTGTTAAATGGAATTTTTCAGAAATAAACAATCCGTAAATTAACTTGCGTGCAGTTCTGACTAGTGTGATGAAATTTCACGCCATCCCGCCGGAAACATGAGTCATCTCTTTGTCCAACATACCCACACTGTATATGCTGCCTTACCCTATTCATTTCATAGCCCTCTAGGGTATCAGATTGTCATAGTATCACAGGGCTTGTGTTCAAGTAACACTTATTTTATTTATAATGGCTCCGATATGCAAGAGCAGTAATGCTGATAATTTTATCATAGTATGTCTTAGTTAGCTTTTCTAGAGTCAATGGTTTGTAAGAGAGAAGATTTAATACAGGACATTTATAAGTTACAATATTTCCTTACAAGCCAAATACAGGAAGAGTGCCAAATGTTCATCTAGGCCTGGAAGACCTGAAAGATCCAGTCAAGGGCTGGGAGCCCACAGCACTGTCCTGTGTACATCCGTGTCTGCAGATGATGGCTGTAGAAATCTTTACTGGAACCAGGAAATGATGCTCATGCAGAGATGACAACCAGAGCTCCCCCGAAGCAACAGCAGCCATCCTTGACAACAGCAAGGCC
>QZML01000653.1:2050679-2060997 GCA_016801275.1 Hystrix brachyura
TTCCTTCCTTGACGAGAACAGCCGAGTTCCTTTCAGGAGAACCAGCCACAGCAGAGCTTCTCCTGCCAACAATCTTCTGCTCCCATTCTGTGTTATTTTGTGTCAGCAGCAATCGTCAGGTGGATCCTCTATACCCAGAACCACATCAACTCAGTCCAGGAGGGCATTCTGGCTCAAGTCGACCACATTAAGTCCACCACATAGTATTTTGTTATAATTGTACTATTTTATTATTGTTGCTGTCAATCTTTTACAAGTCTAATTTACAAATTAAATTCTATCATGGCTGGGGATTTAGCTCAATGATTAGAGTGCTTGCCTTGCAAGCACAAGGGCCTGAGTTTGATCCCCAGCACCACAAAAAAAAAAAAAATTTAAAAAAAAAAATAAATTCTATCATGTGCGTCTGTACTTCCATGTTCTAGAAAACATAATATACATGAGAGTAGGCACTATTGGGTTTCAAGCATTTACTTGGGGTCTTAGATGGTATCTCTACTGGATAAGGAGGTACTATTGTAGAAAGAAAACAAATTTATAAAATATATGGCAGACAAGAAGCTGAGAGGGCAGGAAGGAGGAAGAGAGAGAAATATACCCTTCCAGGTTATGTCTGAAGTGACCTGCCTCCTCCAACAAGGCCCTATCTCCTAACAGCACTTGAGCTATGAGCCCACCAGTGTTCTGCCATGAGTACAGCTCCCCATGATCTAGTCACCTTCCAAAGTCCCTGCCTCTGCAGGCATGAGGCTTCGGGGGGACATTCCTGATCCAAACCATGACATTGAACACTTGCCACATGGTAAAAGTTTAATTGAATCACTAAATGGATTAGCAAGTCCTGAAAGATAAGCAAGTCTTCTTGCTTTTCTATGAAATCATGGGTTCCATAATTTCATTTTTTGTACATTTCCCTATTCACTCTCAATGAGCTTGCTGTCCATTGTGTCAGATCAGTTGTATTTTGTGTACTCTCAGAAACTTTGTGCTAGCTATGATTCCAATAACCGCTCCCAGAGCAAGGAGGGTTATCCCAAACCATAAGAAAGGAAAACTTCAGTTACCAGAAGTCCCCTTTGCTAAGAGTGACCACTGTAATGTGGGACGTTTGCAATATCGCTCACTCACTCTCCCTCCTCTGAGGGGTCTGATTAGTGAGAACAGATATGAAGAGCCCAAAGAGGATAAAACACCTTTCCATTTTCATTGACAGCTGTGCTGATCAGGGACATATTCAGGACTTACCTCTGTCCCAAAACCTGGACCCTAATTTACCCCAAAAGGAGACAGGAGGAGAAGTTGGAAATGAAGCAGCACAGATCTGATTTGTCTTTACCAAGAGCTGACCTCCCTGTAGCACTAACAGACTAGTGATAAAGACACAGGGCATGACCAACTTGTCAATTTTCAATCTTCTCTGATCAGAAGTACAAAAGCAAAAATTGAACATGCCCACTTCTGACTGTACCTTCTTGGCAAGTGGAATCCCATCCTTTGGTACAGACTGCTAGTTATCTACACAATAGCTATTTCCCCTTTTCCCAAACAACAAAATTCTATTTTTAATGACATACTCTCAAGTTCATTGCTAAGTTTCTTAGTGGCTCTTGCAAGAAAGGCTAGCTAAGAAGATGCCAGAAGTTACTCATGTAATAATAAAGCACCCTTTTGCTTTCCCTTCTTCCTGTGTCTTCCTGCTACTTAAAATGCGAACCAAACCGTTAAAACTTTAGCAACCATCTGGATGTCCTAACGCGCCACTGAGAATGAAGTCACTACTAAGAAGGAAGAGGAGAGAGAGGCTGAGTCCTCGATGACTCAGCACCGTCCTGTCACTCTAGGACTGCCCACTTCTGGATTCCGTTTATGTTTAAAAAAACGTTTAAATCCTTACGTGCTTAAGTCACAGGAACCAGACTTTTGTGACTAGAAACTGAAGCACTCAGTAAATGATGCTTTCATGGATGTGTGAGAAGAGAGAGTGTGATGTGCATCTAGGCAGATGTGAGCACTGAGTCACAGACCTCTTTCCATCTGCTCCTCTGAGTACAGAATGATGTCTACCTTTTCTTCTCAAGAGTCACCCAAAGTTCTCCTTGGACTCTCACTCCCACTACCAGAGGTCTATCGTTTATTCAGTACCTGTGCTCTCCCGCAGTTCCAGATTGAAGGAGAGTGTATAGACAACAGAAAGAGTCTATCTTCCTTATGTTCCAAAATTGTGTCACCTTATCGGCATCACCTTATCGGCATCAAGTCAATGTTGATAATATTTTATGTTTCTAATTTACAACTGATTACAGATTGCAGCCATAGATTAGGGCCAGCATTTTGGATTTATGAGTAATCATCACAATTGTGATTATTTCCAAAATGTCACACAAGACCACCTACCATTGGTTTGTGAGAGACGTGGAGACCTTCCAGGTTTATGGAATGTTGTGTTTTCTGTGGACGCAATAGATGGCTCCTATCTGGCTGTTGCAAGAACCATGAAAAATCTCTGAGGATTTTTGTCTTCTCAGATGCTCAGTAACAAAGATGCTGCTTTTTGACAGCTCCAGGCCTGTGTCACATTAAGTCAAACATGTTTTTACCTTTACTTGCCACAATGCCAATACAGAATTAATACAAGGAAAGTTATTCTTTCACTTTAATACATTTATTTCAGAATGCTCCTTTCTCATATCTTATGTCTTTACTTATTCCTCGTTCCTACTCATTTATACCAATGTTAATTGATTTTTTTTTTACCCATGTAGATCTACTTTTGTCCTTCCTTCCTAAATCTTCACTCTTTCCTAGTATCCTAAGATGCCCGTAGGCCCAGACAGACAGATAGGATTTATCTAGCCCCAGAGAGCTGACTAGCAGTGGTTCGGTATGGTATTCTAATTCAACTCCATTAACCGAGCTCATATATAGAAGACACTTCAAAGCATGCACATGCTCAGTACGTGAAAAGTACTATTCTCATCCCTGTCTAGTTTTAATCCAAGTATGTGCACTTTCCTTCTTCAAAGATCTCTTCTTTCTAGCATAGTTAAAATAATGTTTGTCTCGAGTCTCTTCACCAGTCAGTCCCACACTACGGGAGCCTCTTCGTGCTGCTCTGCAGCCCCCCTTAGGAGGTCTTGCTTCTGGCTCCACTCACGACCTCAGACTACCTTCTTCACAGTATGCGGCATGCTTTCCACTTCAGTGTCAGCAGCGAGGTGAATGTGAAGCAGGACTTTCTTCCCTTGATTGCCTTCCTTATGGCACCAGTACACACTGAGCAACTGTACAACTTTTGGAAGCACTAGGGAGATAGAAGCAAAAGCTGTAGACTTAGTACAAGACTCCCCAGGTTCAAAAGAAAAGCACCTCCTCAAGAGCACCCTGAATTCTAAGCCCTGCTCAGAGAGTGCCTGTTCTTCTGACAACAGTGTATGTCGCCACCCTCCATCTCTCTACGTGGGGCAGGATGATTCTACATTCACCTTCCTCCCTACGGTCAGAGTAGTTTATGCGGGTGTATTTTTCAAAGGCTGAACTGTTGAATATAGAACAGCAAAATGTTTAACAGAGTAGTACAGAGTGGTTCTTGGCATTTACAACACAGATTCCTTCCAGGCTCCCTAAGAGTGGGAAGTAGATCTACTTTCTTTCTGATTCTGTAATGATCATCTGTAATACACATGCACACAAACACATGCATGCACACAAACATACGCACACTCACACACACACACACACACATGCACACAAAGAGATACTGAAGACTAAATCCACTTTAAAGAATAAAAGAATTTCTCTAAAGTGTATGTACCTGCAGGGAAAGACATAGGTAGTATTTTACATAATTATGCAAATCCATGGAAGTTCTTTTTTCTTTCTTTCAGCCTGAGCCCCCAGAGCTAAAGAAACTGTCCCAATTAGAAAACAGTCTACTCTGGTTACCATCTCAAAGCTCAGGAATTTTGAAATAACAGATCTGGATTTTGATTTATTCTTATATATCAGGCCATATAAGCTTTCTTCTCTGCGTGAACACACATGTATGTGAAGGGAGAATATACAGTCTTCCTGGCCAAGCAGCCTCCTTAAGAGCTGGGAGATGGTGTTATCCATGGCACCAATGCATCTGCCTTTGATCTTTTAAGATTGTTCACATACCTGAAGAGAAAATGTTCCTGGACCCTCATGCCACCACTTGCCCCTTATCCCGGCCCCGGAAATATTCTTGTTTGAGCAAACCCATTTATCCTATGGAAAAAAAATAGAAGGAGTGGACCCTCAGTTTATTCATTTCTTGGATCTAATATGGAGCCCAGTCAACAACAGGCACTTAATAGATAGTAAATTACATGCAACTGGCAAATTTAAATGGTACAAGATAATATAATTGCCAAGGAAAGTATAGGCAAGAGATTCTGAATTTTTAAAAGTGGAGGAGCTGATGGATAGCTAGCAAAATTTTTTCCTACTCTGTGGGTTTTTGTCCTGCTCTATTGGTGATTTCTTTTCCTGTGCAAAAGCTTTTTAATAGCATGTGGTCCAAGCACTGACTCTTTGTATTGTTTCCCGTGCAGTCTGGGTTCTGTTCATAAATTTTTTCCCTACCCGTATGTCTTCCAGGGTTCTTTCTAGTCTTCAGACAAAGGTCTAACATCTAGAATATACAAAGAACTCAAAAAAATTAAACCTCCCAAATTTAAAGACCCAATCCAAAAATGGGCAACTGAAATGAATAAATATTTCTCAGATGAAGAAATAAAAATGGCAAATAAATATATGAAGAAACGTTCAACATCACTAGTCATTCGAGAGATGCAAATCAAAACAACATTAAGATTCCATCTCACTCCAGAAAGTACAATTGGAGGTTCCATTTGACCCAGCTATTCTCCTACTGGGGATCTTCCCAGAAGAAATAAAATCATCATACCAGAAGGATGTATGTGCCACCATGTTCGTAGCAACACAATTTGTAATAGCTAAGTCTTGGAAACAACCTAAATGCCCAACAACCAATGAATGGCTAAAGAAAATGTGGTTTTTCTACACAATGGAGTACTACACTGCCATAAAAAAGGACAAACTAGAGTCACTCATATATGAATGGATGTTCCTTGAGAACATACTAGTAAGTGAAATAAATCAGACACTCATGAGTACACATCGAATTGTTTCTCTGATATGAGAAACCATAACTGTAAATAAGGACAAAGAGGTGTAATAGATATTATATAAAAGAAGATAATATACAAAGGAGAGGAGTACTAGAAACAGAGAAGGAGGAAAAGCAGGAAGGAAAAAAAAGGAAAGACAGGGGAAAGGGAAATCATGGAGAAATGTGAATAAACCTGCTATAAATAGGGATGGAGGGAACAGAGGGGAGGGGTGGGGAAGAGGGGGGAGAACCAGGATGCACCATGTATGCATACAAAATAAATGTGATGAATATGCTCATTATATGTACAATGTACCAATACATATTCTTGGTTTAAAAAAAAAACAGAAAAAAAATAAAAGTGGAGGAGCTCATTTGAGGTAAAAAAGTTAAAATTTCTCTTCCTACAGATAACTACAGATAAAATGAGTATGGTGAGTAAAATGAGATAGATGAGTATGATGCTTACTGGGAATTAATAACCAATGATCAGACTAATTAGACCCATCAGAAGAGCACTCTTTGCAGGGTTTTATCTAGGGCGAGTTTAACGTCTTTATTCCTCAAACTGTAGATCAAAGGGTTAAGCATGGGAACCACATTGGTATAAAAGACTGAGGCAAATTTGCTTTGTTCCGTTGATCCAGGAAAAGAAGTTGTTAAATACGTGAATGCCCCTGATCCAAAAAACAGAGCAACAGCAGTTAGGTGGGAGCCACATGTACCAAAGGCTTTAGATCTGCCTTCAGCAGAAGGAATCCGAAGAATGTTAGAGAGAATCAAAGCATAAGAGATGAAGATGCTGATACTAGACACTGTAATGACAACTCCAACAACAATAAAAAACATAAGCTCATTGACGTAGGTGCCGGAGCAGGAGAGCTGCAGGAGTGGGAGAACTTCGCAGAGGTAATGATGGATGATGTTGGAATCACAGAAGGTGAGTCTCAGCATGCTTCCAGTGTGGGCCACGGCCCCAGCAAACCCTATCACATATGAACCAAGCATCAGCAAAGAACAGACCCGAGAGGACATGGTGACCGAGTACAGCAGAGGGTTGCAGATGGCCACGTAACGATCATAGGCCATAGACACCAAGACATAGCACTCAGAATTAACAAAGAAACAGAAGAAAAACAGCTGAGTCATACACCCCACATAAGAGATAATATTCTCTGACAAAAAATCATTCAGCATTTTGGGGGTAAATACACAGGAGTAACAGAGATCTATAAAGGACAAGTTGAAGAGGAAGAAGTACATTGGAGTATGAAGTCTAGAATTCAGCACAATGATGACAATCAAGCCCAAGTTGCCCAGCACAGTGAACACGTAGATCCCCAGGAACAGGAAGAAGAGGGGAAGCCGCAGGGCTGACTGCGCTGATAATCCCAAAAGGATGAACTTTGTTACTGAGGAGCTGTTTCTCAGCGTCATTCTCTTCTGGCAAGTTGACTGGGGAGAAAAAACAAAACAAAAAGCAAAACACAAAAATAGTGACAGGCACATGTATGAACGACGGAAGGCGTCTAGAGGATAAGTCAGTGAGCGGATGCCCTCTCCTCTCTCCTTCCTCCTTGCTGCTGCTCCCCATTCTAAGCGGTTGACAGTGACACTTGTGACAGTGTCTCAGCCCCCCTGGGCAAAAAGGAATCTAAGCTAGTCTGCTAGAGCGGGCAGAAGGATTCTGTCCCCACTTGAGAGACGAGGGGTCAGCATACCTCAGTTAGCTGCAGAATGACTCTCAGAAAGACACACGTTCTTATGTCTCCATAGTTTCCTTCCGTTCTCTGCCTTCCTCTCCCAACCATGTATGGGGTTCCCACCTTTGGAGAAAGCTAAATCAAAAATTGAGAGTGTCCCCCAGTGGCTCTGTAAATTCTGCCTTCCTCCTCTAAGCCGCTTTGGTCTACGCCACCTCACAGTCAGTGCTGAAGTCAGGGAAGGGATCAATACTTCAAGAGCCCTGGGATGTGGGTTTAGAAGAAAAGCATCTAAAAAAAAAAAAAAAGAAGAAGAAGAAAGAAAGAAAAAAGAAAAGCATCAGGAAAGATGGGATTCAGACCTTCACCTTCTTGCTCCCTGGTTCTTCTCAGAGCAGGACTCTAGAGCATAAAACAGCCTAAAACAGCCTTGTTTTGTGACTCTTCTGATGCCTTTGGTGCTGGGAATCAGTGCTTTTATAGACCCAAATCCTCCGAGGTGCTTTAGGAGTAGACCAAGCTTTCTGTTTGTGGATTTTCCCAGTCTGTCTCCGTCAACTTCAGGAGAAAAAACTAGCAACCCCCTTCTTATTAGAACCCCCGCTGGTCTGTCACAGGGTACTTTTGGTGGCTTGATGACTTCAGGGACCTGATTAGATAATTTCCTCTGGGATTTGTTGTCTGAATTTTGTCTCCAAAGGGAAGAAATTACACTGTGTTAGTATACAGCCTGCACCAGATGTTTATGTAGCATCTTAGAAACTCAAACTTTCCCTTCACTCCAGGGATTTCACATTATTCAGTGCTGAGTTTGAGGGCTCATTTTCCCTCTTTCATTCACTCTTGGAGACTAAGTTTGACATTAAGGCAGAATGCCTCCCAACTTACTTTCTGCCATTTCCAAATTTTTATAGGAAACTTTGAAAGAAGGACAAAAAAAAAAGAACAAAATTAGATCAAGGTTATAAGTGCTCAGAGGGCACCTTATACCAAATGCTTCTAGGACCATGAGCTGCTCAAAACAGTCAGACACAACAACCACTACACCACCACCTGCTCTCAACTCTGCTAAAGACCACAGGTAGGCCTTGACTATATGTGAGATTAAAACATCACAGTGTAGATGCAGGGAAGCAGGGGGTGACTCCACAGATACACAAGATTCGGGAGTAATGGGAAATGTACCAAAGGCTGTCATCCTACCCTTCTTCAGATAGCAGTGCTGCTCTTCACATCAGCACACGATGGTCTAAGAATGTGAGCATCTGCGTTTGTAAGCTACTACTGAGGCTGCCCCAATAACCCCAGTTTGCCTGGGACAGTCCAGAATTACACCCATGATCCCTGTATAATTATTAATAACATAAACTTTCAGTCTCAAAAGTGCCTGGATCTGAATTACAAATTATATGACTGCCTCACTAAAAAGAGCATAAGCAGCTCTTCAGGTCCTCTGGGCCCAGTGGTCTCCCAGATTCACTGACCTCCATCGTCTGTCTGTTAGTCTCTTTCACCTTCTCTCTCCCGAGCTCAAACTACAAGCTGCTTATTTTAGACATTACCACAAACCCTAAGGAAATACAAACTCTAGCTACTTGTTTAAAATAGGTGAAAAAGGAAAAATAAAGGGACAAGAATTACACTGGTACCAGGAATAAAAAAAAAATACAGTACATCATTATATGTTGGTGCAAAACACTTGTTGACACTATTTAACAAACTTGGACATATAATATATATGTATATTTTGAATGAGCATTTCATTGCTAGGTGTATACATTAATAAGATGTCATCAACCTTCTATGAAGTGAAAGAAACCAAGCATAAGAGTGCATATCTTATGATCCCATATATATAAATTTTAAAAGCAAGAAAACTAATCTGTAGTGTTAAAAGTCTCTGCCGATCAGCCAAAGGCTAGTGATTGAAAGGACCATAAAGGCTGCTTTGAGGTTGTTGCTAATGTTCTGATTCTGGTTACACAGATATATCTCGTTAGCAAAAGATGCATCAAGCTATGTATCTTTATGCTATAGTTAAACGAAAATTGTATTTAAATCATAAGTGGAGAACAAAAAAGAAATCATCCTACCAAATTAGTTTAAGACTAAAATTACTAAACATCTCTGAGCCATAATTCTCTCATTTGGAAAGTATTTGCTGACCTGACAACTCAATATAGCAGAACATGCAAGAAAAATAACACTTTTTATTTCTCATCCCTTTTGTCTCTCTTAAAATAAAAACTTGTTACATTTTTCTTATATAAAGGGAAGAAAGAGAATTGATGCATATGGAGAAACTATAGAGTGCCTGGCATTATGCTGGATGTTTTCTAATATAATATTATGTTTATTACAACCATAGAATGTGTATACTTGTGGCAGATTGTATTTTGCAAAGATGGCCATATCAACACACACTCACTCACACATACAGAGCGTGCAGCCCACATGCTCATGGTGTAGAAGGACCGACAGTCTTCTAAATAAGAGATGGAGTCTTTGTTTCCTACTTTTAACTCTAGGCAGAGTCTTGGACTTCTCCAACCAATAGACCAGTGGAAGCGATGCCATGGATATCAAAGCTGGGGTCGTAAAAAGACACAGCTTCCACCTAGCACTCTCTCCCTCTCTTCTGCATCTCCTCTTTGCCCTCCTTTCTCTGCTCTCTCCTCCACTCTTCTCTTTCTTTCTCCACATTTACTTCTCTTTCGTCATCATTAGCCTTCAACATAGTCAAGTTTGGAATACTCTGGCCTTGTGTTACAATACGCTACTAGGCAACAAGTGTATGGTTGTCTTAGTGTTCAGGAAGAGCAGAAATTTAAGACCTGCCTGATAATGGGTGCATAATAGGGAAAGCATCCAGAGGTAAGCACAGGAGAATCAGCAGTACAGGTCTGGGTTACTTGGTCCCATTATCCCTCACTATGTAGAAAGTGTCCTTTCCATTCTATACCTGAGTGATGTTTTTGAGGTTTATGTTTATGAAGAAAATAGGCTTTTCTTTTTAATACATAATTTCTTTAGTATGATGTCTCTAGCTCTTCAGGAAAGACACCTAGTAGGGGAATGGCTGGGTCATATGGGATTTCTACATTCAGACTCTTGAGAAATCTCCATACTGATTTCCATAATGGTTATACTAGTTTGCATTCCCACCAACAGTGCAGGAGGGTTCCCTTTTCACCGCATTCCCACCAACAGTGTAGGAGGGTTCCCTTTTCACCACAGCCCCACAAGCATTTGTTATTGTTTGACTTCCGAATGATCGCTATTCTTTCTGGGGTAAGGTGGAGTCTTAGAGTTGTTTTAATTTGCATTTCTCTAATAGCCATAGGTATTGAACATTTTTTTCATACGTTTATTGGCCATTTCTATTTCTTCCACTGTGAAGTATATGTTCATTTATCTGGCCCATTTCTTGAGTGGATCATTGATTTTAGGTAGTTTAATT
>QZML01000653.1:2061828-2097712 GCA_016801275.1 Hystrix brachyura
TTTGGATAAATTTTAATTTGTGTAATTTTGGATAAATTTTAATGAAAATCTAAAAAAAAACATAATTTCTTACCCATCTCATTTTCTCATTTTGAATAACAGTTTACCATTGTGTAGCAATGGCCAGAAACATAAGAGAAAGTATTATCTCTGTTTACTAGTGTAGAAATCAATTTATCCAGCAAGAAATAGTTATGGAGGCCATATATTTCCAGCAATATTATGAACTTTATATTCAGAAAAATTTCTCCTAATGAAATGAATTTTGGATCAAGTATAAAAATTGCCAGTTTTTTCATGTGTGACCTGGCCAAACTAAGTGAAAATTTGTGACAGCAAAAGAGAAAAGATAAGAAAATATGAATCTAGAAGACAAACATTATATGAGGAATGTAGCTTTAGCTAACTAGCGTATTTTTGAGGACTTACAAACTTAGGTCTCATAAGTTACCTACTCAGGACATATGAGATAAAGTTTGGGATTCAAGCAGGTTGGGAGTTTGTAATCATGAACTCATAATAATGAATCCCCACAAGGAAATATCCTATGTCTAAATTAAAGGAAGGAAAACAGCCTACAGAGGGAGAGGGCCAGGACAACTATCTAAGTAGGCCTTGGTTCTAAGAAGGAAAAAGGGGGGAACCAAAATATCCCCTAAGAATTTCTGACCACTTTTGTGCATGGGACAAAAGAATCATATTACATATATAATAAAATGTATTTTATGGATAATATGATTTAAATCCACATTTCAAAGAATATTCCTAGTTATATAGGTAAGGATTATCAGCTCATGATGAAAGTCACTAAACACAAATAAGCCATCATATATGAAAACCACCACGAATGGCAAAACACAGACCACTTGCCTCTTATGAAATCAAGAGACTTGTTAGGGACAGAATACAAAATGAATACACTCCCTATGTTTAAAGAAATGAAAGAGAAAACAGAAAGTACAATGAAGGAAAATACTAAAACTGGAGGCACCATTGGGGATTTAGCTCAGTGGTACCGCACCTTCCTAGCAGGTGCAAGACCCGGAGCTGCTCCCTCCCCACCCCCAAATTTGAGGCACCATCAAAATCTTAATCACATGGAACTTTTGGAAATAAAAGTAGGATAAAATGAAAGTAGGAACTCTACGGATGCTAAACAGCCTACGAGATAAGAGAATAGAAAATAAGTACACTTAGGGGTAGATCTGAAGAAACTGTCCAGTGAGCAGCAGTGGAAGGTGGGGAAAATGATGAATTAGAAATGTATCATAAGAACTGTAGAACTGTGAAAGTTCAGCTGATAAGCCAGTCTCCCGTATCTGTGGCTTCCACATCAACCAATTCAACCAACCAGGATCAAAAATATTTGAAAAAAATTATATCTGTATGAACATGCTAAACATTTTTTATCATTCTCTAATCCATACTGTATAACAACTATTTACGTAGCATTGACATTATATTGGGTATTATAAGTAATCTAGAGATAAGCCAGCGCATATGAGAGGATATGTGTAGGTGAGATGCAAATACCGTGCCACTTTGTGTCAGAGATTTGGGCTTTGGCTGATTTTGCTATCTGTTCTGAAACTAAACCCTAAAAGATACTAAGGGATAACTGAATATATAGAGCATTTAAGACAATTTAGGTCCATTGCTGTGCCCTAAATATAAGACAATAATCAAAATAGACACAGTTCCTTTGACTGAAACATGTAATTCAGATGGAGAAACCTAGAATAAACATATTTACACACTGCTGCTCAAAATGCAGTAGTTGTGCCAGGGAGAGGGTGTGGAATAAACCATTTAAGAGAGAGCCCTACTGAGTCTCAAATGCCCACGAAGTCCTCCCTAAGGAAGTGAAGGAAGTGAAATTACTCAGTTTCAAAACAGAAAAGCAGGGGCTGGGGAATTAGCTGATGGTACAGCACTTGCCTAGCAAGTGCAAGGCCCTGAGTTTGATCCCCAGCATCCCTCCCACCAGAAAAAAAAGCACGAATGGATAAAAAACATCTTTCTTTGTGACTGTCCAGCACTGGAATTCCCTCCTCTATGTAAGAAATCTGGCCTCATGAGAGGCTTGGTCAGAGAAGAACTCCAGATCCCTGTGTGGCAGCTCCCAGAGAATATCAGACCTGAGCTCAGCCAGGACATGCCCCCAAGCAGAACTCTGAGTGACAGCAAGTGAAACAAACAGGAACCATTTATGTTTCGGCAAAGACAAAGAAGAAACAAATCTAACCACCAGGCACAAGTGTTGGATGCTGGTGGTGCCAACAGGAACGAACAGCACAGCCTCACTGGATAATCTGTGGTGTAGCTCGGCTATGATTCCACCACTTGGCTTTCCCATCCCGCGTGACTCCAAAAACTGGTTCTCCAGCCTATTCTAAGATTTTGTAATCTCCCTCAATTCCTGCCAGTTAGCTTCCTTTTTGCAAAGTTAATTAAAACTCACTTCTGCTGTTCACACTTACAATCCCCGGCTGGTACAAGAAGGACCGAGATTAAGAAGGCCAGAGTAGGAGTGGAGAAAGCGCTAATGTCTCAGGCCGCAGGGCCACCTGCCATGTCCCTGCGATGAAGACAGACGCTCACGCCCAGTTGCCTTCAGGAAAGAGTGTGATAAAACTCACTGGAAGTGATTCTCTATTTTGAATGATTTTGTCCTCCCAGAGACAATCTTTCTGAATGTGGCTTGGGGATAAAATGAACAAGCATCCTGGATTTCAAAGGTTGCTGCTCTTTGTAGCCTTGAGCCAAGTTTCCAAAACCTTCAATTCTTCAATTCCTTTTTTGTTACTAGAATTATGCTACTAAGTGGAATGAATATAAGAATCTTTGTTGACTAAAAAGAAATGCATTGAATGAATTATATGGCCAGTTTTTCAATGAAATATCAATGATATAAAAATAAGATTAACTGTTTCATAGTCAAGGTAGATAATGGCTCAATCATTATTTTCAATAATTCAATAACTAGAGTATGCTTAAATTACTCGATGTCATAATGTTTTATTTTTGCATGTGCCATATATCATTTATCAGCTTTAAAATCAATACCTACAATGGCTTTTTGAACATTGCTTGAACAAGGTTTTCTTATTAAAACTTGAAAAATTATTTTTTAAAAGATCATTGTAGGCTGCTATCAAATATATCTTTATATGTTATTTTATGCTAACTTTTAATTCAGAAGCAGTCTCCAATTATTACTTTGTTACTATGGAAATGTACAATCTGTTTTATGATATATTTTAGAAATGTATTGCTATTAGTCTTGAATAACAAGTAGGAGATTAACATCAGAGAAAATCAGGAGGCAATTCTGAGCACAGGAAACCACAGAAGGAAATGCAAAAGATCATAATGGAGGCCAGAAAGCCTCACAAAATTTGGCGACTGGCAAGTGACACTGAGTATAAGTCGTTACGTACATAGCAGAGAGAAATGGTCTAAAATGTCCCCCAAAAGTCAGATGTGTTTATAAGGTGAGACTTTTGGAAGGTAATTGGATCATAGGGACACTATACTCATCAGCAGATTAATTCATTGATAAGATCATAGCTGAATGTGCTAATAGGAGGTAGGGCCTGGTTAAATGGGCCACTGGGAGTGTGACATGGAAGGGTGCATTCTTATCCCTGACTCCTCCCTTTTGTGTGTTTAGAGGAATGGACAACAGCTTTCTGAGTTGCACAGCTTTCCTCCCTCATGCCCATCCACCATGCCATCTCTACCTTGGAGCCATCTGACTTTAGAGTAAACATTCTGAAACCGTGAGCCAAAATAAACCCCTCCCCTAGGTGACAGATGTTGAGCATTTTGTCCCAATAACAAGAAAGTGAATAATACAGAAAACTAGTACTAGAGAAGTGACATCACTTCTGTGACCATACCTGATCATGTAGTTTAGAAGCCTTTGGAACTGGTTGGAAGAGGGAGTTTAGAAAGGTTTGGAGATGGAGGCTGGAGAAACCTTATAATGCTGTGAGCAGAGCTTGATGAATGGTTCTGGTCAGAGCTCAGCTAGGAATGAGGACTATAAAGACAAGACTCAAGAGGTTTCAGATGGGAATAAAGATTATATTGGAAAATGAACCATGTGTGTTACATTCTGGAAGAAAAAAAAAAAAACTTGCCTACATTTTGCCCATGTCCTAAGACTTTGTGTAAAGCTAAATTTAAGGGGAGTAGACTAATTAATCTGGTGAAGATATCAAGGCAGCCCAATGTCCAGGTTGCAGCAAGAGTACTGCTGGCTGTTTTTAGCCAGATCCTGTGTGAGAAACAGGAGCCAAAAAGCAGAGCTGAGTGATGTGAAAAAGTTGCAGCTCTGCCAGAAAGGAAGCACCTGTAAAGTTGGATCAAAGGGAAGTGTGGTTACTGAAAACAGAGCCCATTAAAAATAATCTAAGTATTTTGCATTAGGACAACAAGAAGAACTCCTTGAGGGTACCTCATAAATTTATCAGAACACAACCATTATATGTCTAAGGGTTAACTCCTTGAGGGCACCTCATAAATTTATCAGAACACAACCATTATATGTCTAAGGGTATAAGAAGATAAATTTCTTTGAAAGACTTTGTATTGAGAACCAAGGGTATCCTGTCATTCAGGGGCTGCCTAGGGAAGTGTTTCCCTAAACTCAGCAATCTAGGCATTCAGAGTCTACAATAGCCGTGGTTCAAGAGGCTCCTGCTATTACCCAAGCCAGAAGCTGATCTTAATGTCATCTATATGGTACAGGCTTTTAAAGCATGCAGAGTGCAAAAATTATAAAGGCACAGAGGCTTCTATCAAGATTTCAGAAGAAGGCCTAGGAAGCCAGGCAAAAATGTATAACAGAATAACAGCCCCTACTAGGAGCATTTGCCAGGGCAAGGCTTGAAGGTTTGAGAGTAAATCCAAAACTGCAATGGGAATCACACGAAGTTAAAGATACCAGGAACACAGAATGTCTGCTAAGGAAAGTTGCAGGCAGTGAACACAGCCACCCCAAGAGAGGACAGGTGAGCTGCAACAGGCAAGGCCTTAGGGGAAGAGCTGCCCAAGACCTTTGGCGCTCATATCTCACTGCGACCTTCTCTGGGTGCTGGGCATGGAACTACAATTTTGGTCTTCCTTTGGTCTGATTCCTTTCTATGCTCTTATTCCTCCCTTTTGGAATATGAAAGTTTACACTGTACCATTATATGTTGGAAGTATTTAACTTTCTTTTTGATTTTTAGAAGGGCTCATGGCTAACAATTTGTCTTGAGTCTCAGAGGATATTTTAGACTTTTGAGCAATGCTGGAATTACTGAGACTTTGGGGAAGGGATTAGTGCATTTTCAGTTGCACGCAAGACAGTTATATCAAGTGAGGCATGATAATGACATTATTGTTGTGTTTATTTTGGAGGTTTAGTATGATCTGAGATGTGATTAGGTTTTCAAGTTGACAAGGGACAAACTTGTACTAGTTAATCTTGATTCTCAAGTTGGCTGAATTAAGAGACTAAAGGAGAGGTGGTTTGATTGTAAGGGCAGCTGAATGGGCTGTCAGGAGATAGGGTGAGTTGGAGGAAGTTGGAGGAAGTGGGAGGAAGTGGGTCATGTGACATGGAGGAGTATATCTGGTTCTGGCCCCTTCTTCTCTTGCTCTTCCTGACTCTTTACTTTTTGGACCAATGCCATGAGTTAAGCAGCTCTCTTCCATTATACCCTTTTGCTATGGTGTTCCTGATTTGGACCCAGGCAACCATGAGTTGAAACCTCTGAAGCCATGAGTCAAAATAAAGAATTTTCTCCTTTAAATTATAGATGCAGGCATTTTGTTTCAGCAACAGACAACTGACTAATACAATATTTAATCATAATACGTTACGTACATGTTTGTAGAATGACAATAAAATTTTTAAATGTTACTTAATATGATTACATCTTTGGACACATATATGCAATTTTTTCAAACTGGTCTGGGTCATTCTAACTACTGCACATATGTAAATACAGAAAATTATTCTGAAAGAACATATACCAAATGCTAAGAGCTAAGTAATCTTTAAGTGGTAGGATCATGGAATTAAAAGAAAAAAAGGCTTCACTTATTTTTTACATGTTCCATGTCCCACATACTCTTACCACACATAAGCATTACTTTTGCAAATTTGAGAAAAAAAATGATTTTAAAAATTCAAAATAAAACACTGCATAATTTTAGTATTTTAAGGTCTAGCTATGGATTTGCTCAACTTGCATTTAGCACCTTCTGTATCTTCCAGGCATTAAGCTCCCTTCACATGTTAGATCACCTAGCTGAAGCTGAGAATGTCACCTTAAATAAACAGTTTCTAAATGTTTTACCGAGAAATCCACTTCACAACAGCTCAACGGGTTTCACATAGTTTTATATGACTGACCCTACTAGCTCAATATGTTTAAAAAGGAGAAAAATCTTAGTGTCTTTCTCTTGACATTTGTTTTTGGCAAATTGTTTCCAAATGAGGGTAAATGTAGGAACTTATTCAGCTGAAGACTGCAAGAATTTGGACCTTGTACAAGGTGAATATGCATCACATGTGCTATTTCTTACACACCCAGATTGAGCCTTCTGGAAGGAGCTAGTGCTAAGGATGTGGGCGTGTAGGCTCTAGAGTTATACAATCTAAATTCAGTCCTTCACTCTACCACTCATTATTCGTGCAATCTTATGCAAGTTCCTTAGCTTCTTTAAGACTTAGTTTACCCATCTATAAAACAGGGACAATGATCGCATACAGCTGCAGAAAGGGTTTAATGAGAACGTGTATGTAAACTTCATAGGACATAATAAAACCTCAAAAATATTATTGTTAGGGTTTGAAGGGCAGAAATGCCTTCAATATGAAACTCTTGTCTACATATCCACTTTCATTTTCAAACCATATTAGTCTAAAAAGTAAAAAAAAAAAGAGGAGTTAATGGATCAGAGCAAAATATAGCATGAATAAAAGAAGCATATGGGTTAAGCAGTCATATTTTTAAGGTTGTATCTTTTTTTGTTTGTTTGTTTGGTGCCGAGGATCGAACTCAGGGCCTTGTGCTTGCAAGGCAAGCATTCTAACCACGGAGCTAAATCCCCAGCTGGTCATGTCTTTTAAGCAAATGGGCTCAAGCTTTCATTTCTGAATGCCATTTACAACCAAATTGTATGGAAAAAAAATCAAAGTTTTTTATTTTACTCTCTTCCCTGGCCTGTCTTTTTCTTTCATGAAATCTTACATGCCACTCATGAAATCTTACATGCCACTGACAAAAATCTGAGGAAACTGACATGCGAGAGGGTAGCAGGGGGTGAGAAGACCACAGATGACACTTGGGAGTCATCACCTTTTGTCCACAGGTGACTGCCCCATTCATAGACAGAAATTACGCTCTTTGCAGAGAGGTATACGGAGAGGAACAAATATTTAAACAGGCATTATATAAACATGAATATTTCCCATTAAATACTTGGTTGCAGAATCACGCTAAATACAGCTCCTCCTACATAGCTCTCTTCTCTTAGTTTTGAACACCATGTCTAAATAGAACTAGTGCTGGGCAGGGAAAGCCTGAGATGTACCATTCCGCCAGAAAGTGCTAAGATTCTGAGAATCTGATGGACATATATCTAAAGGATGTAGAACCCAATATAAAAAAGACTTCTATTAATCAAATTAGGGACAAATTGAGCATCAAAAGAAATGGTTACAATAATGGATCATGACCCATTAGGTAAAATTAAAGCACAAGTCAAGAATGATATGTATGAATGAACAAATGAACAAATGAATGAATGAGTGAATGGGTGACTGAAAAAGACCCTTCCTGACATAGATCCAATGGAAAGGATTGATAGAGTTAGAAAATTTCTACTTTTCAACTGAAAAAAATGATAGTGGCAGAGTAATAATTGATTTAGTGACAGAGTAATAACCGATTTAGGCAAGAATCCTTAATGGATGCTAAAACTTGTATGTGAAAGTTTGAAAAGAAGCAAGATACTTTGTATAGTCTGAAAATATCACCCCACAATTCACTTTCAGTTACAAAGGAGAAAGTAGTAATCATCCCCCCAAAGTTACCAAGAAAACTGCATAGTTACCAAAAAAGTCTGTATTATCATATGTCCCCAGAAGCAATTCTAAGAGAATGTGGAACATATTTGTGAGAAATAAGAAAAGTAAGGTTTGTTTTGAGAAATCAGTACTGTGCCCAGCAAGCCAGGAAAAAAGTCAGGTTATAGTGCCGGTGACTTTTTTCTCAGTACGTTTATCTTTTAAAAGCAAGTATTCACTTTTAAAGGCAAGTATGTAGAAAGTATTCTGAGAAAAGGAAAGCTCCCAAAGTGAGCGATTCCTGTTTTCACTGTATAACTTTTTCTTCACTGTAGTACCTCTGGGATAATAGTTAAAATGGAGAGTGAAAAATGAATTCTCAGTTGTTGGTATTTTATAAAATTTCCCTCCAAGCCGTATGTTCGCTGGGTATGGTGACATGTGCACACCTGTAATCCCAGCACTTGGGAGGCTGAGGCAGGAGGACTGCTGAGAGTTCAAGGCCGGCCTGAACTACATAGGAAGACCTTGTCTCAAAAAAAAAGCCATATGTTCAAATGAATAGCTATCTAGAGTTTAACTATTTTATATAACCCTTTATACATTTTAGCAAAACGAGTGGAAGTTGAGGGTCGAGTTTCTATTTCAACCACTAGGTGGCGTGAGCCCACAGTTGATGAGAACGAAATCCTGGTGCAAACATAACGTCCACCAATGTACTGGAAGAAAAGACTGTGCTGCCAGAAGAATGAGAAAAGGAAAGCCTTTTGCTAAGTCAGCTTTTAAAACAGAGAAGCAGTCCATCCTTGCAGGCAATAAATACTTGTTAAATCTCCACCTTACAAGCGCCAGGCATTGTGCAAGGGACAAAGGAAATATCAAAACAGACACTAGGGACTCTGCTTGCATAAGACTTACAATCCAAATTGTGTCAGGGATAGATGCAGAAAAATAAACACGCAATGCCCCACCCTTCACTAGCTAAGTGTCAGGTGTTATCAAGACACAAAGAAAGGGCTTTGAAAGCAAAAAGGGAAGATGGAGGAAGACACGTCACAGCTGAAGACCTCACAGGCAAAGGCTTCAGAGTATGCTCTGTTTCTCAGATTAAATAAATGGACTACCAGAAATAAGGTCGAGCTAAGAAAAAGCCACTTTAAAAATATGGGGTGGGGGCTGGGGGTTTAGCTCAGTGATTAGAGTGCTTGCCTCGCAAGCACAAGGGCCTGAGTTCGATCCCCGGCACCACAAAAAAAAAAAAAAAATGGGGTGTACATAAGGAGGGAAAAGCAAGGAAGAAAACAAGTTCATATTACTGTATATTAGATCAGTTCCATTTCTTAATTTTTATTTTCTATTAGTACTTGTGTTCAGTACATAATGATCACATTCCTCATGGACATTGGTGCATGTATATAAAACAGCTCAGTTCTTTTCTCATCCTCTTCCCCTCCGCTCCCCCATTTTCATTTTTTATAAATTATAATTATTGCTCATTTAACACATAGATTCAGTAAATCTGAGTTTTTCCCTCTACTTAGGAGACGTTCCTCTACAGAAAAATACCAAATTGCACAATATTTTGAATTTTATTATAATCATTTATTACACAGAATACATCCATACGATGGAATTTTAGGCAATCATGAAATTGTCTGAAGCAAGGGACAAGAAAATAGATTCTTTCATATGCTGCACACTTCTGTGGCCAGCGTTAAGACTCCCTTTTCTTCACAGCCTTCCCTTTCTCTCATTTCCAGTAACTCACACCTTTCCCATGCATCGTTTCTGGTTTTTATTCATTTATTCATCCTAGCAACAACCCCCAATGCCTTTGCATTTTAATTCATCTTCATCAGTAGATACATCTCAAGTGATTTTTGCATGAGTTTGTAAAACAAAGAAAAGCTTGACTTCATGAATGCTTAGGCACACACACACTTGTACATTCAGGGACTACAAAAACACGCAACTAACACGCAGCAGTCATGGGCAATGGCAAAGGCTAGAAAACTGGCTTTGAGACATCCTTTCCCTGGTTATCTCTGGTAATAATTTAAATGCCATAAACATCACTGTAGTCTTTTCAGGATATTACAACAAAAATCATATACTGGGTGGCTTATAAACAACAGAAAAGTATTTCTGGTTACTGACGTTGGGAAATCCAAAATCAAGGTATCAGTAGATATGGTGTCCTACTTCTGAGAGCCCTGCTTTCTGGTACACAGATGGTACCTTCTCATCTCATCTTTTCATGGTGGAAAAAGAAAGGAGTCTCTCTTAGGCCACTCTCATAATTCCACTAATTCCATGTGTGATGGTTCTGCCCTCGCTACTTAATCATATCCCAAAGGCTTCACCTCCTAATACCTCATTATTTCCACATAAGAATTTTGGGAGGACAAAATTATTCAGTATAGAGCAAACATGTAGTGTTTAGTCAATATAAAATAAGTATACATTGTAAACAGAATGTAGAGGGAACCTGGTGGAACATGAGGTTTTTCACATAAGCAAGCAAAGACCCAGAGAGATGAAGCAAATGTCTCAAGACCACACAATGAATGAGTGGAGGTGCTGAGATTTAGAAGAGGACCTAGCAGGAATGAAAGCAATTTTAGTAAAGTGTCTAACATTTAATTCTTTTAATAACCCTGGAAAAAAATTTAAAGATAAATGGTACTCAGTGACATCAAGTAACTTGCTTTTTGGGTAGGAGCTAGGATTCGAATTTGATTTGACCCTCCAACTCCCTAGTCTCTGATCTTTCTAAATCTTTATGTCGCTCAGCCCTTCTTGCTGCCCTGGCCGCCTGGGCAGGTTCATTTACCTATTCTCATTCTTTTGAATTCACTCCTACTGATATGCACCGTTCCAGAGAGCAAAGCTATATACCCATCCATCCAAACTTCATTTTTTCCAAAGAGAAGAGAATTTTTTGAAAGATAACCCTCTATGCCAGACTATTTCACAGCATTGCCCTGTCATGACTTCACAAAAATACATATTTACTATTTATAACTATCTTTTAAACCAAAAAGTAATTCTGTTTCTCTTTACAGGGTACCATTAGCTCATCGAATTATGAATTTGAGTTCTAACAACTTGTCTACCCTTTATTGGGAGTCAATTAGAGACCCATTAAAACACACGTCATCTATTTAATGAGCGCACTATTTGCACAGGTTTAGACAAAATGTGGTTGAGAGGAACCACAAAGGGCTGGTCAGGCTTGCTGGGCTGGCAATACTAGGGAGACATTTTGACACTGTACCATGAAGAAGTAAACCTAGTAAGAAATGGGGCATTCAGTTACTGCCACTGTGGCCGGCAGGAAGTCCAGAACACAAACATCACCATATCATCCTCCTTCTCTCTCCATTCCTCTGTTGAGGATGCCCCTGGCCTAATCCCAAGAAAGAAACCAGTTCCTATTAGAGAATTCCTCCCTGGAGATGGAGGAGGTGCTGAAGGACCGAACGTTGATCTGAGGATGAATTTTAAAACACCCCATGCAGTCTCTGTTCCAGGTGGCTCCACGAACATTCAGTGTGCGTTTCCTCCGCTCGTGGGCTGCTATCTGGGGCTGACCTGATTACTGGCTTGCAACATAGAATTCTACGGTTCCCAAGAATTCTCCAGATTCTGAACTGATCACTTTGAGCTGCACTCTTCACCCTAGCATTACAAGCACAATTTGAAAACAAGAAAACAAATACGTGTAAAATAATTTTCAAATTCTTTCCTTTGGAGCCTTAACATTTTCTGTAAATTCTCACAGCCGGCATCATTATTAAATCCCTGAAAGTTCAGATCTCTGAGCTTCACACCACTGCTTCAGGCAATATCAGGCTTGGAGCTCTCGGGGTCCTAATACACTTCTCTCACGTTTTTCAAAACGCTTTAAGAATTTCTCTGGCCATTTAGCCAAGACAATCTCAACAAAATCCTATACCTCCTACCTACTTGCAAAAATGTGCTATTTAAAATTAGTCCTTGAAAAGTTGCATAAAAAATTTCTATAGGCAGATGAGATTTTAACATCCTAGTCCAATTCACATTCCAAATGAAGTATTTATTACAAGGCCTGAGGGAAGAAGAAAGTGAGTCACAATGGAAAGTAACCAGTATTAGAAATAGAGTCTGTGTTCTAGTCATTGCCGTTCTGAGATGCCGACCTGAAGGAAGGGATATAGCCTGCATCTAAGTAAGAAACACAGATTTAGATGAATTTCAAGATTCAGTAAATGGGAGTATTCTGTAGCTTTAAGAAGTTTCTTAAGAACCCTTAAAAAATAAGGAAGTCAAAGACATTCGAGAATGAGTTAAAACGTATTCCATGTAACTCCTGGAGCCTGAATCATCAAGGAGAGGGGAAAGTGTCTCTTCCCAAGCATTGCCCTTTAGGAGAATAAAGTTTTGCTCAAGGTTTTTTTCAGAGCAACTTTGACATCCTTATTCCTCAGGCTATAGATTAAGGGGTTAAGCATGGGCACCACATTGGTGTAGAATAAGGAGGACACTTTTCCCTGGCTCATAGGTAAAAGAGAAGATGGTTTGAGATACATGAATGCCCCCGAGCCAAAAAACAGAGAAACAGCAATTATGTGGGAGCTGCAGGTGCTGAAGGCTTTGGACCTGCCCTCTGTGGAGTGAATGCGGAGGATGCTGGAGAGGATTAGGGCATAAGAAATAAAGATGGTGACTGTGGGCACACCAATGTCGATGCCCACAACAATAAACACCACCAGTTCGTTCACAGAGGTGCTAGTGCAAGAACGCTCGAGAAGGGGAAGGATGTCACACATGTAATGGTTGACAAGCTTGTCAGAACAGAAGGTCAGGCTCACCATGCATGCTGTGTGGGCCATGGCCCCAGCGAAGCCCATCCCGTAGACACCCAACAGGAGGAGTGAACACACCTGGGGAGACATGGCGACTGTGTACACCAGTGGGTGACAGATGGCCACATAGCGATCATATGCCATCGCAGACAGGATGAAGGACTCAGAAACGACAAGGAACAGAAAGAAAAAGAGCTGAGTCATACAGCCGGGGTAGGAGATGATGTTCTTCTTCGAAATAAAGCTCATCAGCATTTTGGGGGTGATAACAGTAGAATAGCACAAATCTATGAGAGACAAGTTGAACAGAAAGAAGTACATAGGGGTGTGCAGGTGAGAATTCAGCCTGATCAGCATTATCAAGCCCAGATTCCCCAGCACAGTGACCACGTAGGAACTTAGAAACAGGAAGAAGAGGGGCATCTGGAGTCCAGGCTGGTCCGTTAAACCTGCAAGGATGAACTCCGTCATGGAAGAGGCATTCTCAGCTACCATCCTCAATTAAAGGCATTCTGCAGGGACAAAAAAAAAAGTCCATTCAGAGGGCGAGGGAGGGGCACAGGCGGGGAGGCGCAGCCCTTGGCACCCTCGCAGCCACCTCTCCATTCTTGAGAACTAGACGCACCCAGGTTTCGAGCTTCAGCAGATGGCCTTCCCCGATGCTCGGGCACCTGGCCTCCCGTTCCCCTGTCGCTCTGCCCCTAGAAGTCGCTCTTGCCTCCATTTCCCGGCAGGCGCTACTGCGGAAAAGGACCTCAAGAAGCAGTTACAGAGACTCTCTGAGCTTTAATTTTGTCCCTTTGTTGTGTTCCTCTAACTATAATTTGGTCTCAAGTTTATGAAAAGAGGCCGATTTCTGGGAAGAGGTCTCTCGGCGGCTGCAGCCAGCCTACCTGTCCCTGGAGTGACGCCTCATGGTCACCCTGGACGGAGTAGAAGCGTGGGGCGGCTTTCACAGAGCTTTCATACCTGAGATGGGGACCTAAGAGGAGCTCAAGCTGTTCACCAGATGCAGCTACCACCTACCTTCAGCTCGGGGCTCCCGGGAGGCACCTTTCCATCCACTCACCTGGGCTGTCCAGAGGCTGAATGCCCACGGCGCCTCGCGGAGGAAGGACTACACACGCTTCCCTCCCCTCTCTCTCCCGTCTTCCGCAGCTCACGAGGAGACAGGAATTTTATTCTGGGCTTAGAGACCTGGGGACCTGATTAGAGGCAGAAAGCCACAAGTTCCCCTGGGATCACAGCCGTGTGTATTCACTTTTAAAAGGAGGAATTTTTACCTATACCCTTGTCAATATTTGAGCAGGCTTTTAGAAATAGAAAAATATTGTTCAATTAACATCTACGTGTACTATGCAAGGCACTGTGTAAAAATACTTTACCATTTACTGATCACATAATGTACACCAAACAGTGTTTCAGGCCTAGCAATAGTGACTTGAGTGCGCCAGGTTCTAGCACCACTTTTCATGCATTGCTTCATGTTAATCCTCCCTCAAATCCTATGAGCAGGGTTTTATCATTCCCATTTTAGATACAAAGTAACTCCCTAGATTCTAAATTATAAGGACCACATGAAATCTCTGTCCATCCCAACACTCTGGTATATTCTTACCAGTTGCTTTTAATATCTCCCTGTGGGAGATAATGAGGCATATAGAGTTCTTACCTTCACGATGCTGACAATGTCTTGAAAAATATGCTATAACACACCTAGCTAAATACATTAAAGAACGTGATAAGATCCAGAAAAGGTAAAAGTAAAATGCTATGCCAGCACAGGGCTGGGGATTTAGCTCAGTGATTAGAGTGCTTGCCTTGCAAGCACAAGGCCCTGAGTTCGATCCCCAGAACCACCAAAAAAAAAAGAAAGCAAAAACATTTTTATAATATAAATATAAATCACTTGATATGATATATTACGTATTATATCATATAAAATTTGAAAATTCCAGAATGTGTATATTCCTCCTTGGAATGCTTTTGAAAAGCCAACAGTTGATTCTTCAATGTGTAAGACAAATTTGTATAAGGTAAATTTATTTACATGTGTACAAGTGGATCCCCAGAACCACCAAAAAAAAAAAAGAGAAAAAAAAAAATGCTATGCCAGCACAGAGAAGGCTGTTGAACACACAACTTACCTCTCATTTCATCACAGGAACTACACAGCACCCAATTCAGAGGAAAAAGCTATTTGTCCTCTTTTGAAATTTGAGCTTGACATTAAAACAATTCTTGTCAGTTGAAGGATCATTCTGTAAAATTAACAAATTGTTGGACTTCTCCCTGATGGCCTCTGTCCTTCATCTTTGCTTCTTCCAGCCCCGGAAGGGCCCCATACTGAGCCTAGGCATGTTGCATCTTGCTTCCCCTTCATACCACCACTAGGTATTGGTTTTTCTCTTTCTGTTGCTTTGTTGTCTTCCTAACAGCAAATTCCTCCATCATAATAAATTTCCTCCATCACAATAAATTTTACCTGTTCAGTACCCCAGGATCTCAAAGCCTTGCTTGAGCTTGGTGACTGTAATTCTTACTGTTGAAACATCATAGATTGGAAGTACCATTAACAAGTCATCTAATTCTAGCAGTACAATTGAATTAGACAAATACATACTTATTAAAAGTACATATCCTGCTGCCCTACTGCACACTTAATAAAGAATCTCCAATGATGGGACTTCGTAGTCTGCATTTCTCTTCTAAATCTCCCACTGGTGATCTGGATATTTAATATATTCACTGATCTAATCTTCACATCCTTTATTTTCTCAATGGGAAATTTGAGGCCACATAAGTCACAGAGCTAATTGGCAAAACAATCTGGAATATAACACGGATCTCCAACATTTCCCGTCACACAGAAGCTCGGAAGAAATGTTCCTGGCCTTTAGTTTAGCTGAAAGGGAGAGTCGAAGTGAGGGATGGAGGACAGCCCTGAAGGGCAGTGCTGAGGAGAGACTTGTGCCATGATGGGAAACACATGTGCTCATGTGAATCCATTGAACAGATTGCCCTGGTCAGAGCTGGGCCAAGGGTTCATCTAACAGGCTTTTCTGTGTCACTGATTTGATGTAAGGGTCCCCCGAAGTGCTGTATTTCACTTATAATTCAGACACAGTGCCTTAACTCAAAAACACCAACTCAAAACATCAACAATACAAAAAGGGACATGGGCTAACTTTCAGAACAATTACTAGGTAGATGGAACAGAAGACCTTTATAATCACGTACTGTTGGCCTTGCCTTACAACTGTAGGCTCTTTACACTGTGCTCTGAATGATTTTACCAGATCTGGAGTTGAGGTCCCATCACCTAGCGCTCTGCATTGGATATCTTTTATGTCTCCTTTCATGTCACTTAGCCTGTCTCTTGGGCTTCTACCATTTTGATAGCAACAAGCTGCATTAAGGTATAGACAAACAGCAAGAGCTCCTTGTCCTTGACTACAACACTTATCACCGGCTTTCCAACCCTGGGTCATCTCTGTCACCACAATGTGAAAAGTACATGAGAATTGCCCCGGCATTCAGGGGCAAATGCAAACCCAGAAGTGTACAGGGGTTAATACTCCAGGAAGCGGGGTGTCTGTCTCCAGCGATTCTTGCTTTGCAGTATCTCAAAGGGTCTCAGAAGGGTTGCCCAAAAGCTCCTGTACAGATAATCTATAACATGCTTCTTTCCTTCACTCGCCCTCTTCCCTGGGAGCCCTTAAAAATAAGCTACCTGTATTCAAGTCCTTGGTTCCAGCACAGGTCCTTGTGCAAACCTCAGCTAAAATGGTATTTGGAGCAGGTCTGAACAACATGTTCTTTACTCGACTTGGGAGAAAACAGCTCCACCCAAATCTGGTTTTGGTCAGAGAATTAAATATGAACCACTAAATTAGTCCACTAGCTGAAATTCCACTACATGAATACATTACAGACAGCTTTTGTGTCTTGAGCAGGCCCTGCCCAAATGCCAAAATATCAGGGGTAGATTCTCAAGTCATTATTAGTTCATGAGGATCGACCAAAAAATCTTGGCTAACCAAAAATTCCTGTGGCACGTTGTCCTCAGTTCTACTGAAGTTTGGCTCTTTAAACTGTGAGAGATGGTAACTAGGTTTAAAACCAAATGTAAAACCTGGCTTGCAGCAGCCTTCAAAATATGTATTAGTCTCTGCTTTTCAATGTCCTCATCTACAATGGTGATAATTCACAGGGCTGTGAAGATCAAATTAAATCAAGAACATGGAAAACCCTAGCAGAGAGGCTGACACACAGAAGAGACTTGGTAAATGCTGTAGAAAATTTACATAAACAAATATAAAGTATATGTAATTTAGAGATGGAATGAGAAAGGGAAAAATCTTGATAAAAGCTAGATAACGCTAAAAGAGGGGCTGATGGGAGAAAGAGAGTAGACAGACCTCAGAGGCACTTTAAAACAATGTGTTTTTCAACACTGTAAATGGAAGGCCCATCTTTTCCACACAGCTGGACCCCAGACAGCTCCAGGGGGCCTGAGTATTCCACCACGCCCTGCTGCCTGCCCTACTAATGCCCTAGTTCTACCACACCACAAAAACCGCTAGGTGGTTTCCTTTATGGCTTCCAGCCTTCTCTCTTCTCTACCTATTTCTAGTCTCAATAGAAATTCCTCTTCTTCGAACATTCACAGACCCAACGTTAGGTCCACCCTCCATTCTCTGCCAAAACCCGTTCTCAGGAAGGATTTTACAAATTCTTCGGCACGCAATCTATGGCAGCTTGTTAGGGCTCATCCATACTCCACGCCCACTCCCAGGCATTTCTTTTTAATGAAAACAAAATCTTTAACAAGAACAACAACAAAAAAATTGATGTTTATACTGACATTTTTAATCAGCACTCAGTTGATAAGAGGTACATTTGGGTCAGATAAGGCATCTGGAGTCATCATGCTGTGGGTTTATAGCCGATCGAACTGACAGCTGCTTGTCCTCTACCTAGCAAGGTAACTGCAATGCCTACACCAGGCGTGTGTGTGTGTGTGTGTGTGTGTGTGTGTGTGTGTGTGTGTGTGTGGTACCTGACATAGACCTCAGGGCCTTCACACTGAGCTATATCCCATCCCTCTTTTGATTTCTGTTTTGAGACAGAATCTGGCTGAGTCTCTAAGTTGCCCAGGTTGGACTCAAACTTCCTTTCTTCCTGCCTCAGCTTTCCAGAGTGTTGGGATTATAGGCATGTAGCACTACACCTTCCCGTCCCTGTCTTTTTATTCATAAGCCAGCGCCATTGTCATACGGCAGCCCTTGCTATTACTCTACAGGTGGGGTAGATTGTAGTCACTGCTCAGTTACAAGATGCCACAAGTGTAAATCTTATAAATTCCTCCCAGCCTTGGTGATTATGATAAATCCCAATCCCTGTTCTCAGTCCCACTGCAATCGACTCACAACTAAAGAAAATAAATCATTATTACCAACCGGAAATGAACCCCACAGGAAAGAGGCTCCTTGGGGCGCAGAAAGCAAGGAAGAATGAAGCTTCATTAAGAGTTGACTTTTCTCCAGAAGCCTTAGAGGATTGTTGTTAGGATGATCGAATAGCCAGGGAAAGTGCTGCGGGATTTATGTCACTTTAGAGCCTGTTGCCATGGGAACTATTCTCAGAATTTCAGCTGGGAACTCACTGAAGCAGCTTCACTGAGGAGCAGATGAAGTCCAAGCAGGAAGCAGTGTAGGAAGAACTATTCTTAACTCTGCTCCTTTTGTTGCAGAGCTGCCCTCTTTCCAAAACTTAAATCTCCCGATGATGCTTCTTTGTTTTATTTATTTCTATTTTTTCTTTTCATTACATTCTGTTTCTGCAATTGCATGTGTGATGTGTGTAAAGGCAATATAATGTCTCTCAGATGCACACACTAACTTCAGACTTCTAGGGACGTGAGGTTGGGCCCGGGGCGACAGCAATCACTACACACCACAGAAGGCCAGAACAAGTTTCTTAAGAAGTCACCAAACCTGATCAGACATGGACGATGTCAGCTGAAAGGTCTCCCTTCGTAACAGCCATCATTAGCGCCTAAAGAGCCAAATATCAGCAGCTGTTTCACATTGTGTTTAACCCCGATTTACTTTTATTACCTCCAACTCCGTAATACACTCACCAATATATAATTGATGTATGTATATAAAATAAAATCCTAAAATTAGTCAGGACCTTGAAGGTCTATGTTGGGATAGTGATTAGCATGTATGAAATACTTAGAAGTACAAAACACTGTTCGGGAAGTTTTGTGTATATTACATCACTTATGCAAAATTAGTGATTCATATAAAGTACCAATTGGGTACACTTAAAACTATCAACCAATGAATTCAAGGAAACTAATAGTAGTATTAAATGCAAAATGTAACCAGGAACTATGATGCTGCATGCTTTACACATATTAATTTAGTTAATTTTCACAAAAAGTCTACTAAATGGATGCTACTGTTATCTTACTTGGCACCATAACATTTTTTTTAAGTAAAGGAATCAAACTCATTTATTTCTTAGACAGTTGGTCCATTTAGGCCTCTGATGTAGTGATGGCGAATTCATAGAATTTACTATATTAATGGCCATATGGAAAGGACACACTTACGGAAGAATTTGTTATATTAATGGTTATGGGAAAATCCAAGGGTCAGTGGTGAATGAAACCATATCCCAGGATTAGAAAAGAAAAAAACAGTAAAAGGGAAAATAAAGGGAATTTAGACCTGCCTACAAGACACTTCTCAGATGAAGATGTAAAAATCACAAATGAACATATGAAAAAATGTTCATTTGAGAGATGCAACACTGAGATTCCTCCTCACTCCAGAAAGAATGGCTATTACCATGAAGTCAGTAGATAACAAATGCTGGAAGGTCTGTGGAGAAAAAGGAACCCTTCTCTACTGTTGGTGGGAATGTGGTGCAACCACTGTGGAAATTAGCTTGGAGATTCCTCAAAAATCTAAAAGTAGAGGTTTCATTTGACCCAGCTATTCCCCTTCTTGGTAGTATCTTCCTAAAAGAGTTCAAAGCATCACAGCACAGCGCACAGTGACATATACACATCCATGTTTTTAGCAGCACAGTTTGTAATAGCTAAATCTTGGAAACAGCCCAAATAGCCATCAACTAATGAATGGATTAGGAAGACTTACTTTTTTATACAATAGAGTACTACTGTGCCATAAAGAAGGATAAGCTTGAAACATTTCTAGGTAAATGGATGTACCTTGAGACCATACTTGTAAGTGAAATAAATATAAATAGGACACACATGCTTAAATACTTCTTTGTTTCTCTGGGATAAGAAATCGAAATTGTAAATAAGGACCAAAATGTATAATATATTTTGGGGAAAGGGAAGAAATTATTCAAGCGGGAAGGGGAACAAGGGAAGGGGGAGAGGGAAAGGAAAGGAGGGACAAGAAAAAAAAGCAAGAAAAAAAAGAGGAAAAAAATGGAAACAAAGCTTTTGTAAATAAGTACAGAAAGAGGGGTTGAGAGGAAAGGGGAATGGGGAAAATAGTAGAAGCAAGATATATCATGTACAGGTACAAATTCCCTATGATGAATGTTGTTATGTATATCTGAAAGGTACCACTAAAATAAAATTTTTATAAAAAGAAAAATATTAAAATGAGTGAAAGCCCCCCCCAAAAAAGACCAAATGACCAGTAAATCATTGTTAGTGTTATCTTGTACCAGCACATAAGGATAATATCTGAGCAGATGGAAATATCAATTATTCTCATTTGATCATTACATAGTATATACATCTATCAAATTATATTATTGTACCCTACAAACAAGCACAAATATTACATGGCAGTCAGGACTTTTGAAGTTTGAAATTTCAAAAAAGTTCTCAGAGTGAGATCAAAGCTGTGGAAGAAATATCAAGACACAGAATAAGAAGTCTTATCAACAAAGATGAGCAAAGGGAACTACAAGTCAAGAGTTAAGGATGGAACCTTAAAACGGCCCCCAGTCTACAAATGAAGAAAAGGAAGCTGTTAAAAAATATATCAAAGAAGGCAAAGGTGGTAGCCCTGGCAGCCTTTGTAGCCAAATAACACAGGTTCTAATCATTTCACACACTGGCTGAGAAACCTTACACTGTTTGGGTTTCAGTGATGCAGAGACACTAACCCCGAGGATAAAGGATTGTTACAAAGACCAGCTACCACAATGTTCAATAAGCGGCTTTAGATGTATAAAGCTTTAAAAGGCCCTTATTGCCTCATATCTCTTTATACCCATTTGATCAAATTTTGCCTTTTCACTTTTAAAAATACATAGAATATTTTAATTTTAAAATTAAAACATAAATATACACATTTATGGAGTAGAGTAATGGTAATTTTATTCACATACAATCCGCAATGATCAGGTGAAAGTAACTAGCATTTCTCTCTTCTTGAACATTTATCATTCCTCAGAATACTGATCTCAGCCCTAACTGTACTGTAAGCTACTGCTAGTCGATATGTTTAGCTTACATACCTAATATTGAACACAATGATGAATGCGTGTTTTCAACATCAATATTTATCAAGTTCAACAGCAAGAAATATAAATATGTTCAATAAACACCTACATTCAAAACATAGCAAACTCAGGGAGACATTAATTTTAGCAAATACTGAAGGAACTTATTACAGATTTCCTACTCACAGCTGTGTGGTAAAATCATTTCCAAAAAACAAATAAATAATAATAGATTATATGCAATTGGTTTTACTGTAAACAGTTTTTATATTTGAAATATGCTACCACTGAGAGTATTCCAACAGCGATGTCACATGATGTGTGTCTTTTGAGTGACTCCCAGGATCAGGATTTTTACAGTTTAGAAGAGCTCTCCTGACTCTTTAAGAGCTGGGGAGGGAAAGTCGCTTGGCGACAGAAAGAGCTGTAAAAGCATCTACAGTTGAGAACTGCCCAGAGCTCAGTTTCAGCATAGCCCACAGTTTAGGACTCTTAAAATAGGAATCCATTTTTAAGTGACATTCATCTCAGGAATATATGTGCTATAAAAAAGCAAATTACACCAGCACTAGCAGTAGGAAGTATATGCTTTCAAGGTGTGTTAGGGTGTATCACATTTGGAGAGAAGGAGGGTGCAAGGAGATACCATGGTCTTCCCAAAAGACAGTTTGATGGAGGCATTAGTAGATATGTTAACCGATTTTTTAAAAAGTAAATGCTGGACATGAAGATTGACTTGTAGAAAGCAATAGACTTTCCCTGTTGCACGGAGATATCTCAGAAACCCTAACTGCATGATGACAAAGGTTTTTTCTTTTTCTTTTTTTTTTTTTGCTATTTTTTTAACATATTTATTGGAAAGCCACAAAACCTCTGTGTGAAATTTTGCCATACTTTTCACAGCTTTTTCTAGAGAACTTTTTCTAAAGATTCATTGTAATCAAGACACAAGGTGCTGAAGTTGAAGAAGCCAGGCCTACAACTCCAAAGATCTCCTGTGGCCTTGGGAAGGAAAGGTTTTCAACCTGGTTTGCCTTCTGTGAACGAGAATTTCAAAACTTGATTTATCTATGTCAAGATGTTATATGCATCACACCCGATGGTTTCTTCCTTACCCATCACTAATTGTTGTGGCTCCTCAATTTTCCAAGCACATCCTATACAATTTCCTTTACCTCCTCATCCCATACAATTTCATTGAGTAATTTCCCTGACTCCTGTGATTAAAATGTCATCTATTTATATATTAATGACATCAAGTATTTAATTACCAAAGGACTCACAAAACTTGAATCGAGTCATTTATAACTACAGAACTATATTGCAGGTAAAGGATACAGTACAGCAGCAGAAAGATGAGCAATGAAAGAGACCCGCAGATCTTAAGAGCAGACTTCTTGGCCAGCCCACCCACCAGGTTGCACACCAACTCTTACTGGCCCACCAGTAACGTATGTTGGAAGCTTTTTGGTAACAAGAAAACCAAAGTCTGCTACTCTTAGAATGAGTCTGTCCTGGAAGCACACTCCACCTACATAACCAACCTGAACCACTGAAACCATTAGGCGCTGGTGAAATCAGGTGCAATTATTTTTATTATCGTGCAATAATTTTTATTATGTACAATCCCAATCTAATTATTGTTTCTAAACAATGTTTGCAAGCTGGCTCTCCCAGCCCTGAAACAGCTTTTGGAACAGAACATTATTTATCTTTAACAAGTTACAGATAAATATTTATCTTTAACAAGTTTATAATTTATCTTTAACAAGTTAAAGATAAATAATGTTACAGAACATTATTTATCTTTAACAAGTATGTTAGATTGCATTGGCTACTGTTAACATCCTGCAGAAGGACACTCTGGGGATAAACATGCAGTTAGTTTGCACAGGCTAAGACCAGCCCTTGCTGTACGACTAACAGCAGTCACATTTCATTCTAGGTTAGAGTATGCCCTGTACTGTCAACAGCTTACCAGACATCTCCATTTGACTGAGTTGCTAACACCTGTAACTCAGCCATGGGAAATAAATTTATCTTATTGCTGAAATGTTCTCCTCCTTGTATGTTGACAACCTGATGAAGATGCCCATTTCTTAGCCCAAAATCTGGAAGCCACCCTATATATCTTCTTCTTTCTCACCCACTACTACCCAATAAGTTACCAGACCCTCCAAAATACCTTCTCAGGTGCCAATTCAACTTGCCAGATGGCTGATTTATCAAAATTATTTTGTTTGATTGTTTATCATTAGTTGCTTTTTAATGTCTTAATCTGAATATTTTCTAAACATTTTCCACACATATAAAAAGTTATGGTATAACTTCCATAAATCTATCACTGGACATCAACTATAATCTTTATGTCAAAAATTTTCCTTCATATACTCCTATATATTTTGATTGTAGTATTCTAACATAAATGCTATATATATTATTTTCCCTAGATGTATATTGTTATTAGTACGTGTTTTCAGTACATAAGGATTGCGTTCATTGTGAGCAGTTGGGACATGTACATAACACACATTTTTCATCCTTTCCCCTTCCCCTGCCTCCCCATTCCTTCCATTTCTTGGTCCCCTTCCCTTTTACAAAAGATCATCTCTCTATTTGCTATTATCCATCTTTCTTCTTTTTTCTTTTTTTTGCTCTTTATTTATATTTTGGGTTTCTCATATAAGAGAAATCATGTGATGTTTAAACTCGTGTGTCTGATTTGGCTCACTTAACACTGTGGTCTCAAGGTGCACACATTTTCCTCAAATGACTCAAACTCATCCTTTCTTATTGCAGAATAGTACTCTATTATGTATAAATACCACATTTTCTTTATTCATTCATCTGTGGATGGACATACAGGTAGCTTCTCTAATTTAGCTATTACAAGTTTTGCTGGGCATGCATGCACTACTGTAATATGAATCTAACTCTTCTAGAAAGATACCCCATATATATTACTTCAAATAAAAATAAAGTGCATTTCTACTATTTTTAATTAATTTATATTTGTACATTTTAGAGATACATAAAGATCACACTCATCATAGGGAATTTGTACCTGCACATGATATATCTTCATTCATTTTTTTTCCCCTTCCCCTCCTCTCCCTTCAACTCTTCTTCATATCCTTATTTACAACAGCTTTGTTTCCATTTTTTCCCACCTTTTCTCTTTTTCTTTTCCTTTTCCCTTCCTTCCCACCTTCACTAGTTCCCCTTTCCGTTTTAACCAAAGGTGGAAGCAACAAAATGTATAATAGATAAGGTGAATTTCTACTACACATGCCTTTCCCCTTAATTTAATGCTCACAGCAAACCATGTACAGAAACCTAATAACCTAAATGAACATAAACATTATATGTCATAACTATTGGTTTTATTAGTTCCTTATGTTTAAGAACATTTTTTAAATATTTCCCCTAGAATAGATAATCCTCAAGCTTATTTCATTAAGACTAAATTAAGTAAACATATTCTTTATAAAGTTTTGTTATTCAAATGATGGACTCTCCAGCCTATTTTCTAGCTCTTTGTCTTTTTGTTATTTATGGGAAAAATTTTACCTTTATCTTCCAAATCTGCTATTTGAACGTAAGTTTTATTTTGGCTATATACTATTTTTAGCTTTCAAAGCATTTTTCTTATTTTTTTCCATTCTTTTCTGCCTGTTTTTGTTTTGAGGCTGCAATAAGACCTTAAATTTCAAAATAAAACATAATTTCAGATTTTGAAATATGCAAATGCCTAATAATGGCCCGCTTACCAACTTTTTTCTATTCTATTTCACACAATCTTCCAGGTGTGAGAGAAGACATCTTTTCCATTCAGATTCACCCTTCTTTGTCTACTCATATTTTTAAAATCACAGTATCTGATGAATAAAATGATCTCATTGATCATCTAGTTCAACCACCCATCTTGTCCGGAAACCCTCGACCCTTAACTCTTTGTATATTACTCAATCTGTTCCCATTAAGGATCTTTTCAGAAGAAAACTCCAGTTTGTGTTTCCATATGTCTTACAACCACGGAACAGTGAATGAGAAATGAAGACAAGTTATCCAAGGTCACAAGGACAACAATAACTACTGTATCTAAAGTCCAAACTTTAACCTTTCCAGGCAACCTTGGTATCTTCCATGACTGTTAATCACTTGCATATATTGTGTGCCTTACGCATAAGTTGACTCTAAAAGTTGAAATTTAAAATAAAGAAAGAAAACAAACAGCATGAAAATAAAGGGAAGGAAAAACAATGACAAAAGCTGAGATTACCCAGGAAGATCAAGTAGAATGAGAAGGCCCGGGACAAACAGAAGCCCTGAGGCCCAACATGAAATCACTCAGAGGAAGGGAGCTGTGGAAGATCCGTGTTCCCGCTCCACCAATCAGCCTACGAAAGCTCCACGTTCTGTTTCTAGATCCAGGAGTCTTAGTTCTCATCTGATGTCAACACTATCTGGGCCAAAGTGTCACCAAAGGAAGAAAAGAGCTACGTGTTTTCCCCATTTTTAAAATCACATACAAAATTAACTGTACCCCTGGCATGACTATGCCAACTCTCCACAATATAAAATTAACAACCCAAATTAACACAATCTATTTGTTCTTGATATCACCTCTCCATCCAGCCAAGAATCATGCATATTGATTGTTCAACCCAGCTACGATTCCCAGCAACAACTGACTTCCCAGCTACAATTTTTAAAAAACCCGTCACTCAGTTGCTATATGCAGTGTAAAACTAGTTATTTGGCACAGATAATCAAAGAGCTACATCTCTTTTTTGTCTTTTTAATTAATTCTTAATATATATGAATAACTTTGCATAAATGCAAATGCATGTGCTGTTTCTTTGTGAATGTGTGCATGTGGTAGAAGACTAAAATTAGGCCCAACATTATGTGGTACCTCAACAGCTAGAGAAAACCAGGAGGCCTTCGAAAAGGTTGACTGTAAGTTCCTCTTTCCCACTGTGGTCCGGCTCACTGACAAAGTGCCCTAGCCAAATAGCCCTCCTGTCACGGGACCAGGCAAGAACCTTGATTATCCTCCAGCATCCTAGATTTTCAGTTCCCTGTTAGCGTCCAGAATTATTCAAATATATTAGTTGTCTCCCCTGAAAACCGAGGAGCACACCACCTTCTCGGTATTATAAAGCCGACTTCCCCCAACCACTGCTCGTTCACTCTGCTTCTCACTGCATTCCTTGTGTTGCCCTGCATGTTGTGGTGTCTTTCCTGAACAACAAACTTCGGGGAACTCATCTGCCCAGTTCCAAGTGTCATATGCTCAGCCATCCCCAGAACCACAGGGCAGGAATCTCTCTCTTATAATTGGAGTGAGCAGACAATGATTAAAATAGCAGAGCATTTTTGACAACTCTTTTTGAGAACATCCTGCCCACAGCACACATATAAAAAATATATATGATACAAGGAAATTTTTTTCTTAATCAACATCTGACTATTTTTAACCAAGTTCCATTAATGCTGTTTTCCTCAGATCTTGCCTGAAATGAAGCTCGGGCACTGTATTTGCTACTTTTCTAGAGTCAATGGTTTGCAAGACAGCGGATTTAGTACAGGACATTTACACATCGCAATATTCACACACACAAGCCAAATACATGGAAGCGCACAGAAGCTCTGTCTATGCACTGAAGACATGAAAGAGCCAATCAAGGGCTGGGAGCCCACAGCAATGTCCCATGTCTGTGCTAAAAGGCTGAAGAAATCTATACTGGAGCCAGGGTACAACACTCACAGTGCAGGTGAAGACCAGAGCTCCCCCAAAGCAAACAGCAGCCATCCTCAGTGACAGCAAGCCCCAGGCTCCTTCTGCGACAACAACAGCCAGGTTCCCTTCAGGAGAACCAGCCACAACAGAGCCTCCCCTTGGAAACAGCCGCCGCCATCTTCTGCTCTCGTTCTCCTTCATGGTATGTCAGCAACAATCCTCAGGTGGATCCTCTACATCCAGAACCCACCAACTCAGTCCAGCTGGGCCTTCCTGCTCAAGGTGACCACAATAATAAGTCCACTACAAGCATCAACAACAACGCTTTCACCCCAATTCATGCCTCCCACTTCAGTTGTTGTATAAATTCTTCCCAAGTTTTCAGAGGCTTCTACTATATTAGACCAAACTCTACAGGGAAAAATTAAAGAGAGATCCACATTCCCAGATGACAAGCCACATGTGAACAGCATGCTATTTTATTCACATGCATGTATTTGAATTTATATACTGTAGACATGTATGAAATTGTGTGTATGTCTCTGTATATCTCAAAGGCTCCTAGAACCATCTTTGTCTTCCTGTTAGTTGCCTCATGAGTAAACAAAATATAATTTTGACATGTTCTAATAAGTAAACATTTGTGTTCAGCTTTTAAAAATTAATAATATAATATGAATAATTAATTTACAGAGTGCTTAATTAAGCCAAATACTATAATAAATGTTTACATACTTTATCTTGTTTAATTCTTAGTGAAATAGATTCTATTACACTAATTATCTAAACTAGGAAACAGAAATTTACAGAGATTGATAATTTTCTAGACCTCATAGAAATGACAACCCCAAGGAGTAAATCCAAATTAGCTTAATCTAGCAATCAAATTCTTAGCCACTGACAATTTATTTTCTCTAAGCTCATGTACATTGACTTAATGGTTTAGCCATAGATGGACAATTCAAATTACATTGCTCCCTGGAAAAAGATTTTCAAATTCCCTCCTTCCACAATCGGCCCCCAATTCACTTTAGAAAGAGGCTACTGAAGAGGTAAGTATCAGAGCTGGCCAGATGAGGCTTGGAAAACTGACCGCAGTGTGCCCAGCTAAGCCCTCTGGTGTAGAATCGAGGGCAGACCTGGGCAGTTTACACGTTGTAGGTGGGATGTCAGAAGATCAAGGTGATCATAAAGTACTAGTAAAGGGGGCAACATTGTCCTTTGTAGTCTGACACAGACAAGAAGAGAGACAGTTGACCGGGAAGAGCCAATTAGTTTGGGTGAAACCCCTGGTAGACAGATCACTCACCCAGGGACAGAGCAATAAATACCCTGAATAACACTCCTTTTCCTACATTCCTCTCTAGGGCAGAGAGCAAAACAGTCTAATAACAATGCAGCCATATCTGCTAGGCACCAGGGAACAAAGCATGAGGCACATACGTGCAGAGGACAGATTTGGAGGCCAAACAGAGGACGACGAGCATAGTCAGAAGCACAACTCTACAAATCCAAATGAACAACAGGAGTGAAATGATGAGCCGTAGCCCACCCGCATAGCTCAGGTATAAAGGATGGAGGGCCACAAGCAGGAAGAAGACATCACATCCTCCAGGAGTGTGGGTTCTGTCGAAGACTACCGGTTCTGTCAGGAATAAATGCAATCAGGGTTACATTGGGATGGAGTTAGTGATTCCAGCTCTAAATATCCGGGAAGAGCAAAAGCAGAAAAGGCTCGGATGCCACTAAGAGCAGGACGGGTCCGTTGCCTTCCATTCCAAGGGTGAGTAACTGATTCACAGTTAGCACACCCAAAATTTCACTCGACCTAAAAATATGGATACATATACAAAAATAGGAAACAAGAGACAGATGTGATATGGGAATTTTGTTTGTTTGAGTGCCACTAATGTCACAGCAATAACCTGAAAACATCTCTGTTGTGAGCGGGGACACATATTGTCACTGCTTTGTCTTTATCCTCCACTTCTTTTGTTCATGCTTTAGTGCACACTAGCTTCAAGTGAGCGTCCACTAAAATTCAAATACCTTCACCTGCTGGTCTTTGCTGGAGACCCTGCCTCAGAAAGCTTGGGACTGGTTTATTTGCCTGGGATATAAAGACCTGCCTGGGAATTTGCAAATTTGCCTTGATTTGGAAACACCCCAAAATGAATGACTTCCGGGCTGGTGTGAAGGTGCAAATACTCCAACCTGCTTCCCACTGATGAGGACAACTCTGACATGCAAGCTAAGCTGAACTCAGAGTTTCTAAGCCATGTGTATATTTCTCAAAATCCAGACCTTCAGCAGGTGCGTGAGCAAGTCTAATAACCTTTTTAAGAGTCCTGAAAAACAAGAAGCTGCAAAGACAGTAAGAGTCAAATGAAAAGTGACAGTAAGTTCTCAGAACCCTGAAAAAAAGATCTAGATTGCTTGCAGGAGCCCTTCCAACTCACTGGTTGTGTACGCTTCCTTTATATCCTTTCCACAAATGATCAAATGACCTTTCCAGCTTCTTCACCAGAAGGGACAAAAATTTAGAGTCGAGGATAAATGACTTAGAAGTGTTCATATTACGATGTATAATTGTCCTACAAAATGTGGGTTCAATCATTCTAAATAGAAGTTTTATCCCTTTTGAAGTCCAACTTCAAGTGTGTCTGTAGAAAAGACTGACCACTCAGGAGCATACTTGACTGCTTGGTAAACATTATAGCAGTGAGAGTTGATGAAAAGATTTGAGTAGAATCTGTACTTCCCACAAAATGTTCCTGTAAGAAAGATGATTTCTGACTGCATATTCTGTGCTTCCCACTTATTCATGAGTTATATTAATACAAGATCCTTCTCATCCAGAGAAAGAGAAGACTGAACGGCAGATGTAGGATGGACCAGCAAAAACACAGTGACCACCGTGGGGGAAATGTGCTAGTCATCTCTGTTTCGAAATGACATCTATTCTGTTCAAATGTGTTTATAAACCCCAGTAATCAGACATAGCTTTTTAAAAACTAATCTTCTCAGCCTACTAGAATCTTCATTCTTTCCTCCAACACTTACTGAGCATTGTCATTATGCCAGTTACTCTCCAGCCAGTGTTGAAATAAGCAGACTAACGGTGCCCTCAGTGAATTTATATTCTTCATCTGTCTGTTTTTGTCAACACCACTCTGCCCTGAATACTATAACTTCATAGTAACTTTTGAAATTAGGCAGTTCAGTCTTCTGACTTTCTTCCTCTTCTTCAGTGTTATATTGGATATTCTGAGTCTTTTCTCTTTCCATAAAAACTTTAGTATCAGTTTGATGATACAACAGCAAACTAACAGAGTGACTTCTGTTGCTTACTAGTGTTTTGATTAGCATTACACTGAATCTACAGATCACATTGGAAAGAAATAACATCTTAAAATGTTGTGTCTTTCTATGTGTGACTATGGAATATCTTTTCATTTATTTAGATCCTTGATTTTTTTCACCAGAGTAATTTTCCTCAAATAGATCTTATGGATAGTTTCTTAGATTTACTGCTAAATACTCCTATGTTTGGTTACTAATGGAATGGTATTATGAGTTCAATTAAAAATTATACTTATTCATCTCTTATATATATGAAAGCAATTAATTTTATATATATTATATTAATCTTGAATCCTGCAACTGTATAATCATGTATTAGTTCTATGGCTTGCTTATGTCCATTCTTTGGAGTTTTCTACATAGACAATCATGTCAGCTCCAAAGAAAGTTGTACTTCATCCTTCCCAATTTGTGCACCTTTTACTTCTTTTTGTTTTGCTTTTCTGATTGCATTAGCTAGGACTTCTAGTAAAATGTTTAATGAAGTTGATGGAAAGCAGCATCCTTTTTTCCAGTTTTAGAAGGAAAACATCTGATTTCTCACCACTAAATTGATATAAACAATATGTTCTTTTAAATTTTGTTTTCAATTGACATATAAGAATTGTACATATTTATTTTTCATATTGGGATGTTATCACATCCATCATTTTAAACATTTATCATTTCTCAGTGGGGAGAACTCAGAGTCCTCTTCTAGTTATTCTGAAATACACAATGTAATATTATTAACTTTGGTCACCCTGCTGTACTATAGAACCTTTGAACTTATTCTGTGTATAACTTTGTGCCCACTGACAAACTTCTCACTGTTGTCCTTTCCTCTCTGGATTTCCAAGCCTTGGGTAACCACGATTCTGCACGATACCTCTATGAGGTTAGTTTTCTGTGATCCCATAGATGAGAGAGATTATGCAATATTTGTCTTCTTATGCCTGAGTTTTTTCCCTTGACAAGGATCATACTATTGCTACAAATGACAAAGTTTCCTTCTCATATGGCTGAAAATATTCCATTGTCTATTATACTGCATTGTCTATTTATGCATTTACCTGTTGATGGACACTGAGCTTGATTTAATTTCTTAACTATTGTAAATAGTACTGCAATAACCATGGAAATACATTTATCTCTCCAACATACTGATTTCAACCAGGCGTAGTGGCTCATGCCTGTAATCTCAGCACTTGAGAGGCTGAGGCAGGAGGATCACTGTGAGTTCAAGGCCATCCTAGGCTACATAGTGAGTTCAATACCAGCCTGAACAACATAGCAAGACCCTGCTCCAAAAATAAAATAAAAACATTGATTTCATTTTTCAGGGAAGTATAAATCAAAAGCACAATGAGGTATCATCTTACCCCAATTAAAACAGGTTTATCAAAAAGACAAAAAAATAACAAATACCAGTGTAGATATAAACAGGAATGCTTATAATATTTTTAAGAATGTTAATTATATAGCCATTATGGAGGACAGTATGGAGGTTCCTCAAAATTTAAAAATAGAACTACCATCTGATCCAGCAACCCCACTAGGGGATGTTTATCCATAGCAATACACTTTTTGTAGAGGTTCCTAATCAAGATAAGAACATTTCCCTTTATTCCTAGTTTGCTGCAAACTTTTATCATGAATGGGGGGGTTGTCATATGCTTTTTGTGCATCTATTGAGAAGATCATATGATTTTTCTTCTTTAACCTTCTCTGGATTAAAGGAGCACTTATTTGACAACTTTTCTTTTAGCATAAATATTCTATTTTAAAAATTTTAATGGCTTCCCTAGACTTTATAATATACATTTGTCACTAATCTAATTCTACCTTCAAATAATGCTATATCGCTTTGTGGGTGGTACTGTTATAGCAAAAGGTTCCCAATTCCTCCCTCCCATCCTTTGTAACATTTGTGCCTTTGTTTCACCTATATATGATCTATGATTACTCAATATGCTAATGCTATTCTCATTTTAAAAATCACTTATCTATTAGAATAATTAAGAATTGGAAAAAATATTTTACTTTTATTTATTCCCCTTCTAATGTTTTCCACATATATCTTAGTTTCTGGACTACGCAATTTCATTTTCTGTGACGTACTCCTTAAACATTTCTTGCAAGACAGGTCTTATGGTAATAAATTATTTCAATGTTCATCTGAAAAAAGTCTATAATTCTTTGTTACATTTGAAGGAGGATTTCACTGGGCAAAAAATTCTAGGTTGGTGGGTTGTTTGTTCTTCCTAATACTTTAAATATGTTACTGTATTTTCTTCTGCCTTGCATGCTTTCTGAATAGGAGTCTATGTGATTCTTAACCATATTCCTTTATAGATAAGATCTTATGGGTAAAATGAATGGTTTTTCTCCAGCTTCATTCAAGATTTTGGGGGGAGGTCTGGCTACCTACCACTTAAATATGGTATGGCTAGATATGGACTTCGTGATATTTAGCCTATTTCATGTTTAACTGAAGTTCTTGCACATGTGGGTTGGTGTCTGTCATTAATTCTGGAAAATTCTCAACTAGGATAATTTCAAATATTTTCTTCCGTTCCTTTCTGTCTCATATTTTTATTGTGCAGGTGCTACATATTTTATAATTTTCCCACATTTCATGTGTACTTTGCTCCATTTTTTTCTATTCAATTTTCTCTCTAACATTTCAGTCTTGGAAATGTCTGTTAACATATACTTAAGACCAATATTTTTTTCCTCCATCATGACCAATCAAGTGATGTGCCCATGTAAGGTATTTTTTTAATTTCTGGTACATTGGGGTTTGAGTTCCTCTGATAATTTTTAAATATCTGCTTGCACCATCTATCTGTTCTTGCCCACTGTCCACTAGTTTCATTAGAACTCTTAGTGTATTAATCATACCTGTTTTAAATCTCAACCTTGCATTCTCTAGGAAATCTCTCAAGTAGAGTCTGGGCCTTGAAATTCCTTCTGCTCTAATCTCCAATAATTATAGAGAGGATTCATCGATGTGATGGTAAGACAAGGGCAAGGGAGTAGTCTATATCGCCTTGACTTGGTATCCATTTTAGTTGTGCCTGTTTCCATGAGCTGTGACTTCACAAGTGCTTCTTGGCTCTTTCTATCCCCTTAGGTAGAAAAGGGACCTAGAGAGGACTAGACTTGGCCAGATTCTTTCCCCCGACCTCATATATAGCAGTGATATAGGTGATACAGCAATGTTTGGAGGGCAAGCAGAGCCCCAAGAGCTCTGAGTGTATTTCAGAATGGTTAGCTTTCTCTACTCCTATCCCTCCAACAGTTTCTGATCTTTACTACCAGAATCTAGTGCGGCTCCTGGAGATCAAACTCATGAAATCATGGAACCTTTCTAACACCTAGCCCCCAAGGATGTGTATGCTTCAAGCTAGTTTGTACTCAACCACCAGTAATTCATCCGCTACCACTTAAGTGTCCTGCAAACACACACACAGACACACACACACATTCACACACACACACCCCAGCTCCCACAGCCTCTACTTCAGGTAAACTGAGATTCTTGTCTCACCTCTCTCTCTACTTTTTAAGGAATCAGGTTGTCTTATGTGACCTAAATTCTATAATGGCTCTAAGAAGAAATGCTTTTTATTTTGCTTATTTTTTTTTTACCCACTGTGAGTATGAAATAGCTCCTCAAACTCTTTATTCCTTGGAGATTAAACAACACTGATTTTTAATACATAAATGAATTAACATGTCAAATGTCTGTGGAATCAAAAACCTTTGCCTTTCTGGCACCATAAGTATTCAATAGCTCTTATCCCCATACAGCAACAATCAAAGAAGTTAAACCATGGAGCCGAGAAAGCAAACAAAGAAAATAAACACTATGGGTTTGCTGTATTGTATACTCTTCCCCTTTCTTTTCTATTATATACTCTCCCAGGACTTTCTGTGTTTGATTCCTCTTCCTGTTGCCCAGTGATGCCCTATATTCCCTCCTCTTTAAACTATTTCTATTGGAAGACACAGCCTTTTTCGCATATTTATTTTGTGTTTATTTTTTTATTGAACCAAGAAGATTTATTGGTACATCTTAGCTATACATAATGACTGCATTCATCATAGTTATTTTGTACTTGTACATGATATATCTTGAGTTTTTTTTCCTTTCCCACCCCCTACAATTCCTTAAATGCCACTTTGTAGAACTTTCATATTTTTAGAATTTTTTTATATGTACATGTTTGTAGCACGTGATGTTTACACTCACTGTAGGCAGTAAGTGTACTTAACACATCTTGAGTTTTTAATTCCCCTTCCCCTCCCCACTCACTTCCACTCCCCTTCTCTAGATCTCATTTTCCCATTTTCATTATTATTGTTATTTGTTTTACCTCACCTTTGTGACATACAATGATTATATTCATTTTGGATAGTTGGTACACATACAAGATTCATCTTAAATCTTTTTATGTCCCCTTTCCCTCCCCCTTCCCTTCCCCCTTCCCTCCCATCTCTCGGTCCCATCCCACTTACAAAAGATCTATCTCCCATTTCCTTTTATCAGTCTTTTGTTTGGCTCTTTACTTGCACCTTGTATAACTCAAATGAGAGAAACCATATGGTATTTAAGCTTGTGTGTCTGATTTATTTCACTTAATATATTTTCAAAGTGTATCCATTTTCCTACAAATGTCTTGAATTTATCTCCAGAAATATAAATATGGAGATAAATAAATAGAAACATATTTGTATCTGCCTATACCAACCCTGGAAATCATTGCATTTACAAAGAATATAAGCATGGGATAACTAAAAGCTTATTTTTAAAGATTTAATGTTTTTAACTTTTGACATATACATATATTCTGAAGCAAAGAACTTCAGTGGAAATTATTAATTATCCACCCATAATCTGAGCATTGCTATCTACAAAACAAAACAAAGCAAAAAATAATAATAATAATAATAACCTATGACAAACATCCATATTCTATAGTAAAAGGCTTTTACCATAAGGTCAGAAAAAAGAACAAGATGGGGATATCCATTTTTCTTACTTCTACTCAGAATTATACTGCAAGTCTTAGTGCAATGAAGAAAATAAAGGAAATAAGGATTGTTAGGAAGAACCACACCAGTCTATATGCTGATTACACTATTATACCTACAGATATAAAAAATAAAATTTCCTATTTGCACACCATGTTTATAGCAGTACAGTTTGTAATAGCTAAATCCTGGAAACAGCTCAAATCTCATCAATAGCAGAATGGATAAAGAAAATGTGGTTTTTTTATACAATGGAGTACTACTCTGCCATAAAGAATGATAAGCTTGAGATATTCCTAGGTAAATGGATGCATCTTGAGACCATACTCTTAA
>QZML01000653.1:2106706-2117544 GCA_016801275.1 Hystrix brachyura
AGAGGGGAAAGGGAAAATATGGAAAATGATGAATGAACCTGCTGTAAATAGGGAGGGAGGGAGCAGAGGGGAGGGGCGGAGGATGGGGGGAGAACCAAGATACATCATGTATAGGTACAGAATAATTGTAATGAATGAGACCATTGTATGAAGAATGTACCAATACATGTTCTTGGTTTAAAATTAAAAAAAAAGAGTATTATTAAATAGTAAGTCTGTTTGAAAAAAAAAAAAGAAAAAAGAAAAAAAGTGCACAAATAAAGAACAGTCTAATAAAACTTCAGATCCTCTTTCTCAATTACTTTCCAGAGAAGATTTTCCTGCTCACGTTTTTCCTCAGGGCAATTTTGACATCCTTATTCCTCAGGCTATAGATTAGTGGGTTGAGCATGGGCACCACAGCAGTATAGAAAATGGAAGACACTTTTCCCTGGTCCAGGGGCAAAATAGAAGGTGGTTTGAGATACATAAAAGCTCCAGACCCAAAGAAAAGAGATACCACAATGATATGGGAACTGCAGGTACTGAAGGCCTTGGACCTACCCTCGGTGGAGCTAATGTGGAGAATGTTGGAAAGAATGAAACCATAAGATGTAAAGATAGTAACAATGGGAACCCCAATGCCAATGGTCACAACAGTAAAGACCACCCACAAATGTACATAAGAGCTATTGCAGGACAGCTCGAGGAGTGGAATGATGTCACACATGTAGTGATTGATGAGGTTGTCTGCACAAAACGTCATGAGCATCAGGTTTCCCATATGGGCCACAGCCCCCAAAACCCCCATCCCACAGACACCCAAGAGAAGGAGCAAACACACCTGGGGTGACATGATGACCGTGTACAGCAGCGGCTTACAGATGGCCACGTAGCGGTCATATGCCATGGCTGACAGGACGTAGGATTCAGAAAAGACAAAGAAACAGAAGAAAAAAAACTGAACCATACACCCTGTATAGGAAATGGTGTCCTTCTTTAAGACAAAACCCATCAGCATTTTAGGGGTAAGGGTAGTGGAGTAACTAAAATCTATGAAAGACAAGTTGAGGAGGAAAAAGTACATGGGGGTGTGCAGGTGAGAGTTCAGTGCTATCAGAGTGACCAAGCCCAGGTTCCCCAGCACCGTGATCAGGTAGAAACCTAGAAACAGGAAGAAGAGGGGGACCCGGAGTCCTGGCTGGTCTGTTAAGCCTGCGAGGACGAACTCTGTCACCAAGGAGGAGTTAGCAGCCATTCTCTTCTGGGAGATTCTGTGAAGGGAAAAGAGAAAAGTGAGTGAGAGAAGCTGCACACCATGGAAGTTCACAGGAGAGAAGTGAGTGGAGGGAGAAGAAAAGAAACATTCTCTGAGCGCTAACTATGGTCTAGACACGCTACATGTGTGTGGCATTACCACGCTCTTCATGTCACGGCTGATGTAAAATGGTGCCTAAGCAGTGTGCACCAAGTCCCAGGGCCACTGAGCGCCAGGTGAACTCTGGCTGTCGGCTCCAGCTTCCTCTCGCTCTGCTGCAGGACACAGCAGGTCAGGTCGGCACTCACCCTGTCAGCTCGGAGCCACGCTGCTCTCTCTTCAGCTCCCATCCAGCTCCTTTGTGAAGGTGCAAACGGCCCTGGGGAAAAGAAGGTGGCACCTTGGCGCCCGGAACCCTCTGCTTCTGTTTCTTCACTTTTAGGACCAAAACTTCAAGCTGATCTTTTTTCTCTTTCTGAGCTGCGAACACAGTCTCCGATGGTAACTTTGCTCCGGGGTCCTGTACGGCTAGCCGGGAGGAGCAGCCTCCTTTCTGAACACCACAGAGAGACGGAGACTAGAGTTTTACTCTGTGATAAAGATCTCAGAGAGCCGGGTGCAGAGGCTCCCACAGGATGGTTGCCCAGAGACCTTCTTCCCCAAGGAGGACGAAACACTTGTTTACGCCCTTCTCTAATGCTTCATCTGACTTTTAATTACCTGCCGACCTGCCTTGCTGTCAAAATAGGTCTTTATAAGCACTTACTGTGTGCCACACATTACCTGCCTTCCTGTCAAAATAGGTCTTTATAAGCACTTACTGTGTGCCACACATTGGACCAACAATCCAACAGCAATGTTCACGTGACTTTTATCTCATTTATTACGCATAAACTCCTCCTGTGAGCTGTTCCCCTCCACTTTTGAAAGGTGGAAACCTCAAGAGACCTGTTGTAGAGAAAGGCGACCACAGTTAGTGATGACAGTTCATTCTTGAAAAATGCTGAGTGGATGTTAAGCACTCTCAGTACAAAAATGATAACTATGTGAGATGGTGCAATTGTTAGCTATCTAGATTTAACCACCCCACTATGTACATATACTTCCAACATCATGTTGTACACAATACTTATATACTATGTTACCTTGCGGGATTCTTTGTAAACAAAAACAAATAATATTAAAAGAAAAGTTCAAAGTGTCAAGTCAGTGTGTGCATGTGAGAGGAGGAAGCTCATTATTTCACTTATATAAGTGAATTATTTGAGCTTCTCCAAGCTCAAAAATAAAGAAAACTTCTCTTATTTTCCCCTAATACATGCTTATGCAGTTTAATTTTGGTGATTAAGAACAAATACTTGCCAGATAACTGTATCAACTTTTTGTTAAGATTTAGCAGCCAGGAATTGAACCCAAAAGCAAATATGTCAGACAAAGAGGAATTCATGAAAGACTTTGACCAACAAGGACATTCCTTCAACAAATAGCTATTATACAGCTACTGTGTCCCAAGAAATTCATTGTTATCCAGTGGGGAAAACATCTGCTCTTTTATTTAAATGGAAGAGGAAATACATAAATAAAGACATAAAACAATGGAATATGAAAAGTGCTATGAAGAAAAGGAAAGCAAGGGAAAGGAAGGGGAAATGAGGGATACAGATTTTGATTTTAAAGCATTAACCTGACAATTGAGTAATAACTCAAAAAAACACTTGGAAAGCGTTGCTGGGTAAGATCAGTCGCTCTGTTAAAACATCGCATTCATGGCTTAACACAAGACCCTTTCAAGGCATCACGTTTTGTCCTACACTTTAAATGCAACAGGTTAGCTCAAATTACTGGCTCTGCGGGAGACATTTCTGAATGTAGGAGCAGGATAAAGGAGCAAGAGACCTTGGTGGGGATTTAGACAATCACAAGTGACACCATGTAGATTACTGACGGAGCCAGATACAAAGACTAATAAAGTTTTGTGCAGCAACTTGCATTCTATATCCCTCACTAAAGATGTTTATATATTAAGAATAATATATACTCATTCCTCTATAGAGGAAGGAGAAAGGAGGGGAAAAGAGAGGGAGGGGAGAAGGAAAGAAGAGGAGCTGGAAGGAGGGAGAGAGGGAGGGAGGGAGGAAGAAGGAAGGACTGCAGTTAGAAGCAAGAGAGGGAGGGAGGGAGCAAGGACAGAGTTAATTTGGGCTCTAAGAATGGGCACTCTAAGGATGGGCATAAACTTATAATAAAATTTGACTTCAGACTTCATAGCCAAGAAAGAAATCGCTATTGTGCAAAACTCAAGTCTCTGTGGGAAAATGGATTGTGTAAGTTTTTAATCAGCATTAAGGGCTAACATCCTGTTGGGGAAGTTACGAAATGATAATGGAGGAGGTCAATTTCTTCCAGTTAAATTCATCTAAAGCCACAGCACACATCTTGGTATGTGTGTGTTTTTCGGTTCAGGCACACACAGCGGTGAGGACGTCCCCTCTCAGCTCTGTCTCAGCAGTAACTGTGTGTCACTGGTCAGTGACCACTGAGAACTGTCTCCATCTTAGAGGGACTCTCATGAGTTCCAATTCCTACTCTCAGTCCCACTACACACTTAAGAAGCGGAGAAAAAGAAACCATTATCAAAAACTTTTTCTAATTCCCACAAGGCAAGAGCTCCTCGTGATACACAACAAAGGAAACCTCGGGGGTTCGTTAAGGGGCCTCTGGGAGCTTTGGAGAATTCCTAGGCACGCGGCGCAAAAGCAGGGAGAGCGCTTTGAGGCTTCGTCAGCTCAGGGGTGGTCTCTGTGGGAACTTTGCTTCTACTGCATCAGGATTTTATTCAAGTGAATCAGAACGCCTCCCTCTAAGTCTTTTAAATGTTGACCTCCTCCAAAAAAAAAAAAAAAAGAAGCAAAAAATACATACATATAAATATTCTTAATTTATATGTATAAATATACATATAAATATTCTTAAATTACATTTGATATAGAACTGTCTTTTTTCCTAAAATTTGACTCTGCCTGTAACAGTTTCCTTGGTCAATTTATTGCTAACTTGAAAATATACATGAGGCATATACGACATACTCATGAGTAGATGTACATGGACTATAGTGCCGTGGACACACAGCGGCGCATAAACCCCCGAATGTCCAGTACACCATCAAGCAGCATGTGGATGGAGCTAATGGCAATATCCTCCTCTCCACACAAGACAAATCCAAGAACAAGTCAAAGTTTCAACAAAAAGTCAATCAGCCTGCCCAGAAAGAAAAGATGGCAACTAAAATGTCATTTGAAAAAACTTCAGCTAGGGACATAACTCGGTTATGGACAATTTGCATTATAATATGTACAAGACCCAGTTTTCAATCCTGGGTTTCCCAGAAAAAGAAAGAGGGAGGGAGGGAGAGAGGGAAAGAGGGAGAAGGGAAAGGAGGGAGGGAGGGATGAATGGAAGGAAGGAAGGAAGGAAGGAAGGAAGGAAGGAAGGAAGGAAGGAAGGAAGGAAGGAAGGAAGGAAGGAAGGAAGGAAGGAAGGAAGGAAGGAAGGAAGGAAGGAAGGAAGGAAGGAAGGAAGGAAGGAAGGAAGGAAGGAAGGAAGGAAGGAAGGAAAGAAGGGAAGAAGGAAGGAAGGAAGGGAAGAAGGAAGGAAGGGAGGGAGGAAGGAATGGAGGGAGGGAGGGAGGGAGGAAGGGAGGGAGAGAAGAAGGAAAGACTGACTTCGATTAGGAGAAAGAGGGAAGGGACAAAGGGAGTGAGGATGGGAGGGAGGGAAGAAGGACACAGGGAGGGCATAAGGACAGAGTTCCTTTGGGTTCTAAGGATGGCCATAAAATTATCATAAAATTTGACTTCAGCAAATATTCATTTGATAAACATTTCTTACATCCAGAAAATTCCCAGAAGCCTCCCTACTCCCCCCCACACACAAAGAGAATTTCAAGAATGAATAATATTTCTGTGCATTTAGGAGAGAGAACTGAAAATGATTTTAAATAAATTTGTAATCCAATTTACTTTTTCCCTATTACTTTTTTTCCTATTACTTTTTAATTTGTATTTTTTATTAGTACATGTTTGCAGTACGTAATGTTTACATCCCTTGTGGTGAGTTGGTACACATATATAACATAATTTAAATCCATTTTCATCCCCATTCCCTCCCTTTCCTCCACCCTCCCTTTATCTCTTGATACCCTTCCCATTTGAAAAAGATCCATCTCCTACTTCCTATCATCTACCTTTAATTTTGCTCTTTATGCATAATTTGGTATGAAATGCTTAGAAAAATTCCACATTAAAGCCACTTTAAGAAGCTGGAATTTCCTTTGCAAAGGATTTTAATTGATTTTTTTTTTAAATTAGGGACTCTTCAGAGATTCTATTTCCTCTTAAAGTTTACTACTTTAAATCTGCCAAAGAATTTTCCAGTTCCTCTAATTTGATAACTTAGCACAAACCTATTCTTAGTAATCTTCATTATTTTTAATATCTATAGGATCTCTTGTGATTGACCTTCTTTCATTATAATTTTTTTTAATTTTAGATCTATTTCTTGATCAGTCTAGCTAGAACTTTATGAGTTGTATTGATTTCCTAAAAGGTTCTATTTTCACTGATTTTTCTCTATTGTTGATCTTCTATTTCATTAACTTATGTTCACATTTATTATTTTTCCCTCCTATTTGAGTTCAGTTTTCTCTTCTATTTGTTAAGGTTTTAGAGTAAGAATTATTGATTATTGATTTTAAAGTTTTCCTCTATAGTATATGCATTTAAAACTATAAATTTCTCTACAAAACCTGCATCATCTAAATCATACAATGCTCAGCTTTTTTTTTTCAATTTTTATTTAGTTCAGAAATATTTTCTCATCTTCATTGAGGTTTATTTTCAACAATTGGGTTATTTAAAGTATGTTGTTTAATTTCCAAATATGTGGAGATTTTGCAGAGATCTGTTCTTAGTTTCTAATTTAATTCCACAGTAGTAAGAGAACATATTTTGTATGTTTTCAGTACTTCCAATTTATTGAAACTTGTTTAATGTTCCAGCATATGGCCTAACTTGGTGAATTTTCTTTGTGCACATGAAAAGAATCTGTATTATTTTGTTGTTGAGTGAGATGTTCTATAAATGCCACTTTGTCCATGTAAGTTTATAGTATTATTCAAGTCTCCTGTGTTCACAATGATTTTCTATATACATATTTACCAGTAACTGAAGGAAGAATGTTGGCATCTTCAACTCGAATTGTGAATTTTTCTATTTCTCTTTTTAGCTTTGTCAATATTTGCCTTACATAATTAAAGTTCTGTTCTTAGGTACATGTTTAGCATTCTTATGTGTTTTTTATTACTTCATACTTGAATTATTATGAAATGTCTATCATTCTCTTAATATTCAAAGTCCTGAAGTCTTCTGTATTAATTAACATTTCTATTCCAAATTTTTTAAATTAGTTCTTGCCCAGTACATCTTCCCCCACCTTTTGTTTTGTTTTGAATTAAGACATAATATTTGTACATATTTATGGGTACAGTGTAATAACTCAAGATTTGTGTATAGTGTGTGATGATAAAATCAGAGAAATAAGAACATTAATAATCTCTATGTGTTGGAAGCTGTCATACTGTTCTAGTTACTTTAAAATACATTATATATTGTCATAGATGATAGTTATCCTAGTAGGATATGGAAAACTAGAAGTCATTCCTCATATCCACTAAATTTTGAGGGCCTTACTTCTTTCTCTCCTCTTGCCCAGTTTTTAGTGACTACTATTTCACTCTGTTCTTCTGAGATCATATTATTTAGCCTTCAAAGATGAGTGAGGACATGTGGTAAAACTGTGGTTCTGTGTCTGATGTACTATACTTAGTTAACTTACTGACTTCCAGTTGTATCCATGTTGCCACATATGCAAGGATTTCATCCTTTCTTATGGCTGAGTAATATGCAATTGCGTATATGTACCACATTTTTCTTATCCATTCATCCATTGATAGATATCTTGGTTAATTCCATGTCTTGACTATCATGAATAGTATACTGTGACAAACACCAGAATGCAGGTACATTTTTGATATAGTAATTTTATCTTCTTAGATATGTACACAGTATGAGATTGCTAGATCATATGGTAGTTTTATTTTCAGGTTTTAAAAATTATTCCATACTGTTTTCCATAATTTTTATGAAGAAAAATCTGTCTTTATATTTAATGTGTGATTCATTTAGAGTGCATATAGTTTGGGTTTTGGTTTTTTCTTCACTCACTATTCTATCTCTTAATTAACATGTTAGGACATTTAATGTAATACTTACATTTAATGTAATTATTGATTTAAACCTAAAACTTTGCTATTTGTTTTCTTTTTATCCCATCTGATTTAATCTGATCTTTGTAACTGTTTCTCCCTGTTTTATTGCTTTCTTTTAGGTTACCTGAGTATATTTTAGTATTTTGCTTTATTTCCTCTGTTTACTTATTAACTACATATCACCTATCGGTTATTGTTAATAGTATTGACAATATCCAATTTTGTTTTATCAAAATCATCTTGAAATAATGTTTAACAGTTTGTCCATAATATAAAGAATCTTATAAGAGTATACTTCTTCTGTCTTTTGTATCATCGTGGTTATATATTTTATTTGAAGGTGAAATGGATATTTCCCGCCACAGGGACTATATTAGTCAGATTTCCCATCTCTAAAACCAAATATCCAACATGCACATCTTAGAGGAGGCAAGATTTATTGACATCATGGCTCATGGTTTCAAAGGGTTCCGTCCATTGTCAGTTGTCTCCAAGGCAGAAATTGGAGGTCAATATTTTATTTCTGGATACACAACATAACAGGAGTATGTCCCTGTCATGTTTTAGATCTAAAATGCCAAATCCCAAAAATCTATCTTCAGAGGTGGGGCTTTGTGAAGGTGATAAAGGCACTATACTCATCAGTGGATTAATCTGTGAGTTCATAGCTCAAGGTGCTGTCAGGTGTTGGAAGAAGTGGGTCACTAGGGCTATGACCCAAAAGGGCATGTTGAGTAGGTTTCCTTCACCAGGCCCTTTCACTGTGCTATTTCTTCTTGGAGCCAGCTGACTGTGGACTGAATCCTCTGAAATCATGATCCATGACATAAATAAATTTCTCCGCCTTTAAGAGGTGAATGTTTGGTATTTGGTGGGCCAGGTGCCTTGATTGCTGGCCCCTCACTCTGTATATCGCAGGATTTTAGCTTGATGGCTCCACATGCCCACACTCAGCAGCACCATGTCTCTTCCCACGCAGTGGCAAAGCACATGATCTCAGCTGCCTCCTGCCTCACTGCATAGGCCCCATCCAAAGGGAAGAGCTCGGTGTGACCCCGGATCATACGGTCTAATCCATAGCTATGGGCTTCCCCTAATACTGATGTCTCTGTCATTTTTCCATGTTCTGCTCCAGGGAAATGCTGCCGTTGTCCACTTTAGAACTACAGCCCAAAGGTGAAGAAAGCTGTGTAAAGCACATACATTGGAGACCAAAAAGGAGAGATAAAAAAGGTTGAGGGAACATTCATCTTAAATTGTAATCATAGCCAGGATGTTTTATCCCAAACCTAGAACAAAGCTTTTTTTTTTTCTAGCATACTTGTTAGTTAGAGGAACCCATGACAAAAATAGAGCCAAGCGGTACAGCAACTGCTTTATAACATTTTGTTTCGTCTAAATCTTGTGTTACTGCCATGGGATCCTTAACTCTATTCTTAAAACTAAAAATACCCTAAACTGATAGGCTGCTGAATATAATGAGACCTCACAGGTCAGTAAGAGGACTTCACTCTTCAGTGGTCCATGTGCACTCATAATTAAGGGACTCTCGTGCAACAAATCTACTTTTTTCCTCTTGGACGCTCAGTCTCATCGGAGGGGAACCCTCCAACCTCTTAATTTAAGAGGCAGTGGTGGCCATAATAATCTTGATGGATATTTGTCATTTTGTCTTTTAAAATTTATGTCTCCAATGTCCTTGTCTAACCTGATAATAACAATGAATTTCTTATATAATTTATTATGAAAACCTAAACTGTTTACTTCTCACATAGGACCATATTTCATTTTAAGCTCATTTTCTTAAATGGTGTGAGATACAAGCTGAGGTTCATTAGTTTTCCACTTGTTAAAAACAGTATAGTTTCTCCATTGAATTATCTTTGTGTCATTGCCAAAATCGACTGAACACATAAACACGGATCAGTTATTAGAGACTCTTCCATTGACTTAATGTGTACTCTCATTTATTATAACTTTATGGTTAATCTTTTTTTTTTTTTTGTTCTGGGAATTTCTCCATTGAATTATCTTTGTGTCATTGCCAAAATCAACTGAACACATAAACACGGATCAGTTATTAGAGACTTTTCCATTGACTTAATGTGTACTCTCGTTTATTATAACTTTATGGTTAATCTTAAAATCAAATAATACAGTCTCCCAAATTTGTTATCTCGCTAAAAAAAAAAAAATCTTACACTACATTTTCCCCTAAATTTTAAAATAACCTCTTTGGTTTCTTTTTAAGGTGTTCTATTTTCCATGGTTAATCTTAAAATCAAGTAATACAGTCTCCCAAATTTGTTATCTCGCTAAAAAAAAAAAAATCTTACACTACATTTTCCCCTAAATTTTAAAATAACCTCTTTGGTTTCATAACCTTTTTGGTTTCTTTTTAAGGTGTTCTATTTTCCCTGATACATTGGCCATATTAGCACTAGTGAAGCATCGCCCTTAATCTCTAGTTTTAATTTTGTTTCATCTGATATGTAGCCATTCCAGATTTCTTATGTTTACTCTTTGCAGGGCGCATCTTTTCTTACCAATTTATGTCAGCCTTTTTCTCTTTATATTTTAAAGTATCCCTTGAAGGCAGCATATAGCTGGTTCTTGTTTTGCTTATGTGTTATAAGCTATCTAACAATCCCCTCTCATATATATAATACGTATATATTGTATATATATATGTTTTGTTTGTTTGTTTCGTCCTTTTGTTTGTTTGTTTAAACAGAGTCTCACTATGCAGCCCGGGCTGGCCTCCAGCTCACCAAGACTATAGGGGTGCACCAGCCTGCACATCACAATCTCCTCTTCCTGATTGGACAGTTACATCATTATGGTTTGATACAATTACTGATATATTTGAGTTAGCTCTTCTATTTTAGTTTCATTTTCTACTCACCTCCTCTGTTTTTATACTCGTGTTTCTTTTGTGTGTGTGTTTCTTTTTTGCTGAATTTAATTTAAATCTATTTTTTAATTTAGATTTTAACTCGTATTGATTTTCTTAACTCTACTTCCTTGCATTAATTTATTACTGATGACCATATTAGTTATTGCTTGACTATAATATTTATCCCTAATTTCCCACAGTCTTCTGACAATTATTGATGTTCTATTCCATGTAAAATATGGAAATTTTAAAAAAGAACCCTTCTCCACTGTTACTGGGAGTGTAGACTGGTGCAACCACTATGGAAATCAGTGTGGAGATTCCTCAGGGAACTAGGACTAGAGGTTCCATTCGACCCAGCTATTCCCTTTCTTGGTATC
>QZML01000653.1:2118081-2143722 GCA_016801275.1 Hystrix brachyura
TTGTTTCTCTGGTGTGAGAAACTGAAAGTGTAAATAAAGACTAAAATGTATTATATTGGGAAAGGGAAGAAAGTGTACAAATGGGAAGGGGGGATGGAGAAGGGCAAAGGAACAGAGGGACAAGAGAAATAAGAAATGGAAGGAACGGGATGGAGAGGGGCAAAGGAACAGAGGGACAAGAGAAATAAGAAATGGAAGGAAAAAATGGAAACAAATCTTTTGTAAATAGGGATAAAGAGAGAGGAGGGGTGAAGGGGAGGGGAATGGGGAAAAAAGAAGCAACAAGATATATCATGTACAGGTACAAATCCCCTATGATGAATTTTATCACTATGTACATATAAAATGTACCATTAAAAAAAAATATATGGAAATTTTGCATCACATGGGCCCATGTCACTCATTCTGTGTGTTATGGTTGTTACTAAATATATGGAAATTTTGTGTCACATGGGCCCATGTCACTCATTCTGTGTGTTATGGTTGTTACATGATTTTCTATGACCATGAAATGTAAATGTTTCGAATCCACTCCGGACAGCTAAGCAGCCAAGACAGCATCTAAAGATACTCACATAAGAGTTCCAGAAGTGTTTCAGAAAGTGGCAAGAATGATGGGATAAGTGTGTTTGAAGCGAGGTTGAGGATACTTTGAGGGAAATTAATGACAATGTGTCTTTTACAATAATAATTTTAAATATAAGAATTCAACATATTTTTCAGTCTCTCCTTGTGTATATAGTACATCTCTGTATATTATAAACCCCACCATAAAATGTTATAGTTTTTGTGTAAACAGTTCTGCGTTTTCTAAATAAGAGGAAATTACATAAATAAAAATAACATCATTTAAAAATATATAACATAATACTTCCCATCTTAACCATCTTTAAAGTAAACAGTACGCTGACATTAACTATGTGCCCTTTATTGTGCAACGTATCTCTATAACTTTTTATATGCAAAAGTGAAACTTCTGTCTCATTAGATAACACTACCCTTTCCCCTCCCTCAAGTCCTGGCGACCACCATTCTACTTCCTACTTCAGTATCTCATAAAAGTGGAATAATACAAATATTGTATTGTGCTTCTGCGACCAGCCTGTATGATTGAACATGATAATCCTCAAGGTTCATCCGTGTCGTAACACATGTCAGGATTCCCTTCTTTTTTCAGGCTAATTAAAAATTCATGGTATTTTCATGTCACATTTTCTTTTTCCATTCTTTTGTTGATATGTAATTGAGATGCCTCCACATCTTAGTTATTGTAAATGATACTAAAATGAACAAAGAGTGCAGATATCTCTCTCTTCAAGATCTTGTTTTCAATTCTTCTGTGTATATCCCCAAAGTAGAAAAAATAATCTCTTTTGCTAGTCAGGTATTTTCCCATCTGCCTTTTGTTAAATGTAGGAAATTCGAAGGGCTTATTTCTTCGAGTATTTTTGGATCACATTTTTTCTCCTTTTGGTATTGTGATTAAACATGTTTGACTATTTGATATAATTTAGCAGTCTTCTGAGGTTTTGTTTATGATTTTTAACTCTTTTTCTTTGTATTTTACATTGGATAATTTCTATTGACAGTCTTCAAGTTTAGTTACTTTTCTTTTGTCACATCTTTTTGGTTGTTGAATGTATCCATTTCAGAAAGAATATTTTCCATTCTAGTACTTCCTGTTTTAATGCTTCCTACCCAGAGGCTGAGATTTATCACTCCTTGGCTGATATTTGCATTCACTGAAAACGTGTTTGTTTTGTCTTATTGCAGTTTCTGTTAACACCTTTGCATTTCTTACCTGTTAGTTCCAGGTTCTGGTTCGTGGTGTAGTCTGATGTCACTGATTCTCTTCTTGGGAATGTTGTCGCTTTTCTGGTTTCTTTTTATGTCAAGTAATTTTAGATTATATCCTGGATCCATCCCCACTATTTCTCTCTCTCTCACCCCCTGATTTTCTCCCCATGACCCCCTTCCTCCTTTCTAATAATAATTTCCCTTTTACTTTCATGTCATCTTTGTTTTGTTCAATTCTTTTTAGAATTCACATATCAGAGAAAATATGCAATATTTCTCGGTCTGAGTCTGTCTTATGCTGCCTAACATGGTGGTCTCTGGTTCCATCCATTTTCCTGAAAATAACACAATTTCATTCTTCTGAATTTTACTCCACTATGTATATATGCCACATTTTTAATCCATTCCTCTATTGATGAAAACCTAGGCTGGTTCCATACCTTGGCTATTTTGAATTGTGCTTCAATAAACGTGGATAAGCAAGTATCTCTATAGTGTCTAATTCTTTTTGATATGTACCAAGAAGTGGTATAGCTAGATGATATGGTTGTTTTAGTTTTTTTTTTTTTTAGGAATGTCCATTCTGATTTTCATAGTAACTATACTACTTTACATGCCTACCAACAGTATAGAAAAACTACTTTTTCTCTCCTTTTAGGGAGCACTTATTGTTTTTTATAGTCTTAGTGATAATCATTCTGACTGGGTGAGATGAAATCTTGCAGTTTTGATCTGCAATTCCATGAGTAAGGACATTGAACATTTTTCTCTATATTTATTGGTCATTTGTACTTTTGCCAGTTCACGCATTAGGGGGTGTGTGTGTGTGTGTGTGTGTGTGTGTGTGTGTGTGTGTTTTAAGGGTTTGGAGTTCTTTATGTATTCTAGATCTTAATTGTTATATTCTTGACTGGGCTTGCACTGAAAACCGTGTCCTAGTTAGCATCTCTGGTACCAGTTCAGATATCTTGTCTGTTTGAGCCTCCGGTCTGTTCTGCACATGCAGGATTTAGTCGGAGATATATCTGAAAAAAGTTTGCGAATCTCTCCCGTGATTCATCTTTTTCTAGGATGCCCCCAATTCTCTTCAGGTTTTTATTTCCCTACCTCATTTTTTCTGACTCCCCAAGTCAGAGCAACCGTAAATGTGTCCACATGTGTACCACACGGACTGCAATTAGTTCCAGGGACAAATGCTAGAGGGATAGGAACTTGCTTGTTATTGCTTCCCGTCTCCTCTCTTCCGGTGAGTGTTCATTCCCTGTCAGGACTGCCTGCTTCTCTTCACTTTTCAGCACATTCTGGTAGTTGTTTTTTTTTATTTTCTTTAATTATGTGCGAATTTAATTTTGGATGCGCGGTGTTATCTCATAGACTCTGAGTCCATAGATTATTTATAGCATGCACATACTTCCGCACCCCCTATTGTAGGAAACATACATAAAAGACAAAAGTCTTCAGAGTTCAACACAATCTGCAATCAAGATGCAAAATATTTTTGACACCCCATAATGTTCCCTTGAACACTCTCCTCCCAACAGCACTACCAGCCTCCTGAGAAATTACCGCGTCTGTATTCTGACTTCACAGGTCAATTTTATCTGTTCTTGAACTTCCTATATTTTGTTCTCTGGTTTATTTTCATCGCAATTATGTCAGTCATGTAGATTCATCCACGTTGAAATCTTGCAGTTTTCTCTGTGTATTATTTCACTGAACTATTATAAAACATCCATTACATCTTGTGAGAATAGTTATCTCTTCAAATAAGAAGCTAGGTTAATGGTAGAAGAATAAAATATAAATGTAGTTTTGTACTATGCAAGTGTCAAATATGAATGTCATTTCAAATTTTTCTGGACAGGTTTATAAAATAATGAAGGCTGTCAATGCATCTGCAAAGCCGGTGACAATGAGGGAAAAGGGGGAAAGGAAAGAAGGGAAAGAGAAAAGAAAAGAAAAAGAAAAAATGGAAAAATAGAAATAAAGTTATTGTAAATAAGGAGGGGGGGGACTGGAAGGGGGGACCAAGAGAGATCATGCACAGGTACAAACCAAGTATGATGAATGTGATCATTATGCCTATTTAAATGTACCAATACGTGTTCTTGGTAAAAAATAAAAATAATTTTAAAAAGCTGGTGACAATGCTGCTGGTTAAATGGTGACTTAACATACAAAATAATTTTTGTTTTAAGTGAACAATATCATGTCTGTTTCTTCATAGCCATGTAACTGCACCTTACTGTCCATTGAGTTTCACTAAATAAACCAGCCAGAAAAGTTATTTTTCTGCCAATTTTATAAAATTAGATGTAGTTTTTTATGTAAAATAATTATATGTTTTAGTGTGTGTGGTATATTTTTGCTTTTATGACAGGTTCTCTGTTATATGTTTATTATTGTTTACTTTACATTTTCACTCAAAACATATACCCCATTATATGTCACTATTATGTTGTTACTAAGAAAATTGTATTATATTTTAGTATTATGTCCGTATTATTTTATATTATTATATTGCGAGATTTATGACGTATTAGGACAGTGACAGCAAACCTTTCATAGCTCTCAAAGATAAAAAAAAAAAACCTGCTTCAGCACATGTGCTGTACGCTCGCCACTGCTGTACTAGAAACATACGCAATAAGTCATGAATAAAAAATAGATTAACAACAGCAGAGTCTGAAGGAGGTCATCACAGGCATAGGAACTCCAAAAAGCAAAAGAAAATCCTAGGAGCCATGTCCTGTATATTGGGGCAAAAGCAAATGATACTGCGGGTGGAATGGCTGAGTATATGGGGAGGAAAGGTCAGCGAGAGTAAAAAAGATGGTTTCACTCATCTCACTCTTTGTACTCTCAGTGGATAACTAATTATAAAAATGAAACAGGATCTTCAGAGAAGGAGATCAAAAGATCAAAGTGCCTGGAGGACACAGCTTAGATCTGCAGTTGTAATGCACTTTTCTAATTCCCTCACTGTTTCCTCCAGATAAATACAGTAAGTCCAGGAACAAAGAGAGAAAAAGAAAATCTCACTCTTTGTACTCTCAGTGGATAACTAATTATAAAAATGAAACAGGATCTTCAGAGAAGGAGATCAAAAGATCAAAGTGCCTGGAGGACACAGCTTAGATCTGCAGTTGTAATGCACTTTTCTAATTCCCTCACTGTTTCCTCCAGATAAATACAGTAAGTCCAGGAACAAAGAGAGAAACAGAAATCTCAGGCCTCCTCTACTAAAGGGGTTACAGTACCTGAGAGAGCACACAAATGCTGGACCAAGGGACAGGCAAATCCTTAAAAAAAAAGAACCCCACAAAGAGGGGGCCATTCATTTCTAGTGCAGTCTCCCTGCTTCTTCTCCTTATGGAGATCAGAGATATGGATAAAGAAAAAGCGATTCTTCCCACTGTTCCTGTTAGGGGATAGAAGTCAGATGCTAGTTTAACAGAAAGCATATACTTTGGGCCAAAGAGAATTGACCCATTTAGAAGGAGGTAAATTATTTTCCAAATCAGTTTTCCTCTTGTTTAAAAAAAAAAATCATTGCTTTCTCACATAAACGCACCATTGCATGTTAAATTCTTGTTTCCAAAGTTCCCATAAATATAGCTCAGAGTTGTGTCACTGCCGAACATTTTTTTTCAAATTATCTTGAAAAAGTACCTAGAAAATGTGAACAGAGCAGCCTTTCAAAGACTTTTTCCTTCAGTCCAGGTGTTTTCTTGTACTGATCAGTGACCTGCCCTCCTTCTAGAACCCAGAATGCAATCTTCACGTTGGGTAAAGAAACAAAATATAAGCTTTTCAAGAAAATGCTTTCCCACAACTATGGAACTTCAAGAAGAAAAAGAGCAGACTTTGCTCTATAACTATTTACCAGCACTTTCTACTTAATTACATTCTTGAATGCAGAGAAGCTACAGGTCACTCTAGTCTGCCATTATCTGTATGAAGAAAGAGGGGCAGAGTGATGGCAAGATGAGCTTTTAGAAAACAGGTCCTACTGCCTAACATCTACACCTTCTGGTGCACAAGATGTCCAGGGAAAGATAAAGCTATACAGTTTGGTTAGGCAGAGAGAACAGGAACTATTTTCAAAGCAGGTGTAGGATGTAGGAAAATCACAACAGTGCAGGATACCAGGTCTACTAAAGGCGGCACCATTACCACTTATAGACTAAAGTGGACAAGGAAAGAGGGAGCTGAATGTGGGGGCCACTTGGCTTGGGTGAAACTCCTGATGGATAGATGCAGTCTACAGCAATCACACAGGGACAAGATAGAGCAATAAATATTCTTCACTCTCTTCTTTCCTGGATTGCTCAATAAGGCAGACGGAAGAAGTCTGACAATACAGCCCCTACTGGGCAGATTCCAGGGGACAAATCAGGAGGAAAAGTGCCAAAGGTGGATTTGGAGGCCAAATAGAGGATGGATAATTAGCATATTCAGAAACACAACCCTACACACCCAAATGGATAGAAATGATAAACTATACACCACCCACATATCTCTGGCATAACAAATGCAAGGGCTAGGAGTAGCAAGTCTTCTAGGAGAGTGGAGTCTGTTAAACTGACAGTTCTTGAAAAAAAATGGAATAGGGGCAGGGTAAGTGGGTCAGATTCAGTGATTCCAGATCTAAACATCCAGGCAGAGCAAAGACAGAGGGAGTCAGGACACTACTAACAGCAGAAAAGCTCTGTCGCCTTCCATTCCAAGGGCAAGTAGTTGGTTCACAATTAGCAAAACCAAAATTTCACTCAACAGATAAAGCATCCAGATAAAGATAGAAAAATGCTGTTATGAATTTCATTCACAATAATGTATTAAAAAACAGAAAATATATCCAATGAGGGTGAAGCCTATGAGACAAATGATAAATGACCAATTCAGATGCAACGCTTGTCTCCTTAATTTCTCACCAGTAGCATAGAAATACCTCTACCAGTTGGAGGTGTACCAGACGTTTGTCAGCTCTCTGCCCACATACTCTCTGTCCTGTTCCCATTTTGATCTACACCAGCTTTGAGTAAGCTTTCACAAACACCCAACTGTCACCGTCTATTTCTCTTTGCCAGAAGAGCCTTCATTCCTCACTCAGGAAAGCACAAAGAGTCTGGGGATTTGCATCACCCAAAGCTTCTCTGAACACACACATGGCATATTCACTCTGGATGCCTGGCCCCTGCTGAGTACAACACTCAGACTTGTCACACAGTGTCTTCAAGGATCCCACACAGCCTTGAGACGAAGATTCTTGTTATCAGCAATCACTTGATATCACATGCTTTCTCAGTCTTCCTCAGCCTCAACTCTGCATTGCTCTGTTGGATTTTCCTGGAATGCATCCAAAGAAACCACCTCCAGACAAGTCTTAAGGTCTTCTGGTGAACTCATTCCTCAGTCCACAGTCCTTCAGAATATGGGAAAAACTGCATCCAGAAGAAAGGAGAGTAACAAGCCACTTGAGGAAAAGATTTTATAGTTTTTTTTATTTTGAAAGTAGTGTACTATCAGTTTGTATCTTCTTTGTATGAGAGAAAGAATTTTAAGCCACATCTTTTTAGAGGGAAAAGGTGTATGTTTGAAGTTCAGAATATATCAAGAAAAATTCAAAAACAAAATACACTTTGTTTTATGGCTTGTAGCTAGATGACCCTCTAAAGCCTCTTGTGCTCAGAGGTGGGGCTTCTTAGAGCTGACTGGATCATGGATGTGTGATCTGGATTAGTCTACTGATGGGTTTATAGCTGGGTGAGATGTTGGGAGGTGAAGCTGGTGAAAACAGGTGGGTCATTATGAGAATGACCCAAGAGGGAATATCCTTGCTCCCTTCATGACTCATTTCTGTCTTACTGTTTCTCCTCTGCCATGCTGCCTTGTCTTGGAGTCAGCCAACTCTAAAACCTCTATAAACTGTGAGCTAAAATAAACCTTTCCTCCTTTAACTTGTAAGTATTAGGTGTTTTTCCCCAGCAAAAGAAATAAGACAGATTTTGATACCAGGAGTGGGGTCATTACTGTAATGCTGACAATGTAATTCAGAAACCTTTGCAACTGGATTGTGGGAGAGGTTCGGAAAGGTTTGGAGATGCCAGCTAAAGAAGCAGCCCTAGAATGCTGTGAGCAAAATTTGATGAGAGAGTGTGATCAGAGCTCAGAAGAACAAAATGCTGATAGAAATGCAGCCGGTAATGACCAGACATATGCTGGGTATGGTGGCGCATGCCTGTAATCCCAGCACTTTGGAGGCTGGGGCAGGAGAATCACTTCAAGTTCAAGGATAGCCTGGACTACATAGAGAGACTTTGTCAAAAAAAAAAAAGAAAGAAAGAAAGAAAGAAAGAAAGAAAGAGAGAGAGAGAGAAGAAAAAATTAAAAAACAGATTCAGGAGGTTTCAGTTGGGAACAAGGACTGCGTTGACAGTTGAACTTCAGGCCATGTGTGTTATGCATTGGCAGAAGAATCTGGCTGCATTTGGTTCATGTCCAAAGATGCTGTGGGAAACTGAGATAAAGGATAAAGGACCAATTAATCTGGCAGAAGAAATTTCAAGATAGGATAATGTTAAGTCAGTGTCATGGCTACTGTTGGGGGCTTTTAGACAGCTATACCTTAAAAATCAAGAGCATGCAACCCAGCAGAATGATTTACAAAGTTTTGTGTTTACCCAGAAAGGAACCTCCAGTAGAAATGCAGCTTGCAAAGATGGAGCAGAGGAGGGCTTGGTGGCTGAAAAGATCAGCATTAAAAACCCAATCACGTTGGGACAGGACAATAGAAAAGATGGCATCAAAATAATCAGGAGGACTCCACCCTTTGCAGCCTCAAATTTGCAAAAGACTTTGCTTTCATAAAAGAGATCCCCAGGGCGCCGTGTTCCAGAATAGTGTTGGCCTGGAGAATTTGTTCCTCAGGACTGGGTTCATAGCACACAGCAATCCAGCCACTCAACCCCTACAACCAAGAGAGAAGGAAGTCTGGGTACTGCTCCAGATGGTGGCAGACCTTGGTGTTATCCACATGATACTGGTTTTATGTGCATGCAGAATACAAGAGTTGTGGGGTCAGGGAGCCTTCCACCCGGATTTCAGAAGGAGCCCTGGGAGGAGACTAGGCAGTGTGCCCCTGAGAGGGTGGTGTGTGAAGCTGTGAGTGTGAAGTCAAAACTGCAGTGGAGACCCCAGAAGACTGAAGAAGCCAGGAATATGGATCACCTGAGGAAAGCTGAAAGGAGTGAACAGAGCCAGCCCAAGAGAGAAGCCGTGAGAGCTACAACCACTGGCGGTGCCATAGGCCGACCAAACCCTTTGGTTTGAACACATCGGGCCGTAGATTGCCCCAGATGCTGGACATGGAACTACAAGATTTAAAGTTTGCCTTGCTGAATTTTGATCTTGCTTTGGTCTCATTCCTTTCTTTCCCCCTATTTCTACATTTTAGGAAGGGAATGTTTTTCCTATGCTACTGTATGCTGGAAGTATTTAGTTTTCTTTTCATTTCTACAGTGGCTCGTAGGTAATAGTTTCCCTTAAATCTCAGAGGACACTTGGATTTGAACTTTTCAGAAAAGATGAAAATGTTAGGACTTTGGTAACACTTAGAGATGGACTAAATGGCTTTTGCAAAAAAGGATGCACGTAAGTGTTTTAGGGGCCAGGAGCAGAATGTTATAGCTTGTACCTAGATGTCCTCACAACACCTCCTGCATTTATAGATGGGGCTTTTGGAACATGACTGGGCAATGGGTGTGTGTCACTGGATGATGGGTGTGTGTTACTGGATGATGGGTGTGTGATACTGGATTAGTCAGTTGATGGTTTTCTTAGCTCAAATTGATAGGTTAAGCCTGGTGGGAAGAGGTGGAAGTATGAGAGTGTGCGTGTGTGTGTGTGTGTGTGTGTGTGTGTGTGATGATGGGTGTGTGATACTGGATTAGTCAATTGATGGTTTTCTTAGCTTAAATTGATAGGTTAAGCCTGGTGGGAAGAGGTGGAAGTATGTTTGTGTGTGTGTGTCTGTGTGTGTGTGTCTGTGTGTGTGTGACACACCATGAATTGTTTCTCCAATGCCGTGTCCATCTGCCATGCTGCCCTGCCTTCAAGTCAGCCATGTCTGGACTGAAATCTCTACAAACTCTATGCTAAAATAAACCTTACCTCCTTCAACTTGTAAGTATCGGGTATTTTGTCCCAGCACTATAAAAGTCACTAAGACACTTTACGTATCAGTACATCTCCTACTCATGGAAAATTCATGGAAAAAAAATCAGGGAACTGCCTGCTGAGTAGATAATCCAGCATGATTGCCACTTTTCTGCATAAAACAATGATGTAGCCCAGAAACTCTCACAGGCTGGTTCCCAGTACATCAGAATCACTACCAAGAATCTTCTCACAAATAAAAATTCTTGATTCCCATCACAGTCCTATTAAATCAAAAATTATATGCATGGTTCCCAGAACCTGCATTATAGCAACTTCTCCAAGTGAATCAGATCCAGTAGTTTCCCTTTATCCATGGTTTTACTTTCCACCATTTCAGCTACCCATGGTCCAAAAATATTACATGAAAAATTTCAGAATTAAACAATTCATAGATTTAAAATTACTTTTACTACAATATATTCAGTTTTTTATATCCATCCATTCTGTATGTACATATTCAGCCAACCATGCATCAAAAATACTTGAAAAAATTCTTGAACCCATACGGACTCTTTTGTCATTGGTCTTCAAGCAATATAATATGGCAACTATATAGTACATCATTGTATTAAGTATTATAAGCAATCTAGAGATGATTTAAAATATACAGGAGATTATCCATATGTTATATGCAAATACTACACCATCGTATATAAGGAACTTAACCATCTATGGATCCTGATATCCACAAAAGACCTCTGGAATTTATCTCCATAGATGCGAAGGGATGACTTATACAGTTATTGTTGTTATATATTATTGTTGCTGTTGTTAATATTACTATCTCATAGGTATTTATATAGAGACAAAAACAGTCTTGGAGCACATCTCCAATATATAAGGGAGAACCACTTTATGCACTTAAATTTGAAAATCACTGATGTAGTCCCTGGTCCCAAGAAGTGGAATGAGGTGCATGCACTTACCTGGAACGAAGAAAAAGAAGAGCTTTTGGATTTGGCTCAGGAGCACTACTTATGACTTTCATAAGCTCTATCAGCTTGTGAAATGGGTATAAATAATGGAGAGTTTGATGAGAACTGTGATTTCATATGAGGTGTGTCCCCAGTTACTCCTCTCCAAATGAAGGAAGAAATCATCATCTGTTTTCTTACAACCATACAATATTTAAAGGAGGATTTCCTTTACTTATGTATAGGTCAGATATCTAAATAGAAACCCAAGGAAACCTTCCTCAGATTCTCTCTTAAAGGAAGTTTCTGTGATAATCCATAAAATCTATTTTTCATGCCTGTAGTACACTTTGACTTCTGCACAAAATAGTTTTTCTCAAAAAGATTGCTTTTCCCAGGGCAGAAGCAGGACGCCTTCTTTTGGAAGCCACCCCCCCCCCCCGACTAAGGCGAAGGATTGAGTCGAAGTGGGAGTCTCTACGCTGGTTCCCTGCAAGGATGACAAATATTCAGTAACATACTGGGTGCTTACCGTGGCAAAGCACCTCATCATATTACTTTTGTCAGTAAAATTGTCTAGAATCTTTCAAAGAGTCCATGTTATCACATAACAATGGAAATTACTGCAAAAGGGCTTAAAACCTGTGCATGAAGAAAAGAGAGAAGTTAAATGTCATCTTACCATTGGCTCTATGGAAGCAGCAATGTGCTGTGTAGAGACAGCAGGGAAGAATCACACCTAACCATGGTGACATTTTGCTACAGATACATCACTTTAGGAGGCAAGATTCAGCACGTATTTTCTATTATTTTGGCTAAGGCAGAAGTTCACTACATGAATGATTCATACTTATATTCAATAATTATTCCATAATTCCATAATTTCTACATCTGAAAAAGACTATAAAATTCAATTATACCCAGTTGCAATGTAAAATTTCCTCCAAAAACTGGTGTTAACTAAAAATGGTGCAATTTATCTGCCATTTACCTTCCTAAATGATGCTATATATTTTCCCATAATGATCAAATGGAATAGAGTGTTTAAAATTTGGAGTGCGTATTACACCTTCAAAGTTAGCTCTAAAACCATTTATGTGTTCTCCATTTATGTCACTTTCTTATCGCAAGAATGTTACATAATGGAATCATGCAGCATTTAATCTTTGAAATTGGATTTTTTTCATGCAGCATAATTCTCTTGAAATCTACCCAGTTTATTATAGGTGCCAGTCATTTGTTCCTTTCTGGAGGAGAGAACTGTGGGTATAAAAAGGAAACGTAAAACAAGAAGGAGACTTGCAGTAATGAAACTTACCCATCTTGACTATACCAATAGTAGGAGATTGGTTGTGATATTGTACCATAGTTTTGCAAGATATTAGCATTGGGAGAAACTGGATAAAAGGCAAATGAGATCTTTAGATTGTTTCTTACAACTACATGTGAACCTGCAATTATATCAAGATAAAAAGATTAACTGAAAATTAATAAATGATTCAGACTAGACTGTTATTTCCTCTACTTGGTGACCTCCTGCCTATATGTCATGCCAGAAATCAAAACACATAAACAAGAGCTGAACCAGTGGCTCAAGGATGCCCTGAAAATCAGATCCAAGGTCCTCAGTGGCACGGAAAATCAGATTTTGAAATGTAAGTACATCTGGACAGGAGTGTTACATTCTGACGTGGGAGTGCACAGGGAAACATGGACAACAATGTGTACATGTAACACACCAAAAATAGCTACAAGACAGTGAACGAGGAAACAAGAGAGGCTTGGTCACTTCAATTCAAAGAGGAAAGGAAAAAGGGAGATTTTAAGGCGTAAATAAGGGTTGAATCTGTTTAGAAGTAGAAGAGTTAGCAGAAAGGCAACAGGGGAAAGAGAGGGGAAAGGGAAAATATGGAAAATGATGAATGAACCTGATATAAATAGGGAGGGAGGGAGGAGAGGGGAGGGGCGGGGGAGAGGGGGAGAACCAAGATGCACCATGTATAGGTACAGAATAAATGTAATAAATGTGACCATTGTATGTAGAATGTACCAATACATGCTCTTGGTTTAAAATAAAAAAAAAAACTTTTGTGTATTAAGTATTTCATCTTACTTTTTAAAAGATACTGAAAAATTAAAGACCAAAAATGGGGAGATTTTTTGAAAAAATAAAACACAAAAAAAAGGAAAAGAATTTGACAATATTCAATATCTGTCTCTGCTTTTACATCAGGTACTCACTGAATCAGATGACAAATACTCCTTTAAAATAGTAAAAAATACAGATTTCAGCCCAAAACCAGCAACTTAATTTGAAAATATGAAATGTTCAAATTAAAACCCAGAGCAAAACCAAAATGTGGTTATTACTATTTAACACTGTATTAAAGTTATTAGAAAATTATTTAACACTGTATTAAGCTGTTATTTGACACTGTATTAAAGTTAACTATTATTTAATAGTGTACTAAAGTTATTAGAAAGTGTAATTATAAGTGGGAAAGTAATAAGAGGTTTAACAATTAGAAGAAAACAGGTATGAATCTTCCTGGTTATAGATGGCTTTATTATATACTTAGAAAACCTTAAGGAATCAATGGAAAAACCCCTACAAATGTCGTATTTTTACCACAATAAAATGAAACATTTGGGGTGTCAAGCATGCCAATTACCTTGATTTTACCATTACGCAATGCATACATACATTGAAGCGTTACACGTACATCATATATGTGTACAATTATTAGGTCAATCAAAATTTTAAAGTAAAAATATATCACACTTGTAGATTCCATTACAAAGTTGAAATTAATATTGATAATAAAATTAATAAACACAAATAATAAAGCTAATGAAAAATAAAACTTTCTTTATAGTCACAAAAGTAAAATAAAATTCTCAGGCATGAATTCAATTAAAAAATGCAAAACAGAGACGGGGAAAACTACAAAACACTTCCCTAGTGTACTCCTGAGAACCATGGGCTAGAACTCATGAGTCTGAAAAACTTGGATTCTCTAAGTTCACTTGTAAACTTAAGATACAATCTTCGAGGCATCTATGCAGTAAATATGCCATCAAGATTTTTTTCTAGAGCTAGACAGATTAACTATAAGGTTAAACAGGAATAGATAGAGAAACCCTGAGAGAAGAATATGTGGGACGCTATCCTCAAGATATGGAAAAATAATGAAGCTTCTATAGTTAAAGCAGTAGGGTGCTGGCTTATGGATAGATTGATAGACCAGCAGAACAGAATGGAAAACACAGAAATAGCCCAACTGCCTATGACATTTAGTATGTGATAAAGGCAGGAGCTCAAAATTACAGAAAAGATGGACACTTTTATATATGGCAATAGAACAACTGGATTGCCATATGGAAAAGGATGAAGTTGGATCTATTCCTCATATCATACACCGATACAATTTCTAAACAGATTGGATGGACTGGAGATGTGGTTCAGTGGTAGAGGCCCTGTCCAGCACATGCAAGGCTCTACATTTACTCTATAACACCAAATAATAAATAATTAAGTAAATAAATAAGTAAAATAAGATATCTGCATGTAAAAAAATAAAATTATACAAACATTATGGAAAATGAATGACTTTAGACCCAAAAAGAAAATGAGGCATTTCTAACTATAATTAAAACAGCAAATACAATAAAATATTAGTGAATATAATTTAAAATACATAAATAAATGTTTATATCATAAGAAAAATCAAAAGCCAAATCAAAATTGGCTAAAAGTGTATACAATTTGTACCTCATACCAAAAGCCAATACCATTAATATACCGTCCTAAAAGTTGAGATCAAAATCACTAAAGAAAAGGGTGTGGAAAACCATTACATGTAAGAAATCTAGTAGTCACAGTATTCATGAAAATACCCCCAATCTTCCTCATAATAAGAGAAATGCAAAACAAAACAACACAGAAAACTCTTTCTCACCTATCAGTATGGAAAACTATGAATTATAACTATAAAACTATAAATTTTTAAATATACTATGTGGAGAGGTTGTAGAAAAGTAGTCTCTCCTAAAAGAAATGTAAATATCTATTCTTCCTCAAAAAGATCCACCAGATTCAAGGCAATCCCAATCAAAATCTCAGCAAAGTTTTTTGTGGGACGTTATAAGATAATTAAAAATTAAGATGAAAATATAGAGGCCCTAAAGTGCCAAGACAACTTTTTTATTAGCTCATATTCATCATAAAATCAATGGATTTTATTTTGGCAGATTTGTATACACATATAACACACTTTGATCATCAATCCCCTGCAGCTTCCTCTCATTCCCTTGCTCTTCTCCAAAACAATTTTTTAAAAAGAAACAGAAGTTGAAGATAACTGAGACTAATTTCAAGAATTATTATAAAACTGCAGTAACAAAAACTGTGTGGTCTGAGCAGCAAGATAGACAAATGAAAGGAAGAGATTGAGCTAGCAGAAATAGACACATATAAATTGCATCAGTTGATTTTTATCAAAGGTAAAAAGATAATCTGGTAAGCTATAAAAGAAACATAAAAATAATTTTGATCATACCTCACACTATGTCCAAAAGTTACTCAAAATATAAAAAACTATAAAACTTCTAGAATAAAATACAAGAGAAAATCTTTGTGATATTTTTAAGTAAAAATTATTGAATATGACAATAAAGCTACAATTCATGAAAGAAAAAATTCCGATAAATTGGTCCTCATTAAAATTAAGAACTTTGGTAACAGAAAAAAAGACAAGTCATGCAGTATTTTAAAAGCACATATTCGAGGTGCCCCATTAGCACAGTAGGTAGCACGTGAGTCTCATAAAAGCACCACTTGATAAAGGACATGAATCCAGGACATAGTATATAAAGAAGTTAGAGACTTCCATAAGAAATAAGCTTGCTTTACAGATTAGAAAAACAATTGGAATAGATATTTCACCAAAACAGATTAGAAAAACAATTGGAATAGATATTTCACCAAAGAGCATTTATGGACAGCAAACAACCACATGTAAAAATGCTAACCCTTGTGAGTCATTAGTGAAATGCAAGCCAAAACCACAGGGAGATATTGCTACATACCAATCAAAACTTCTTCAATTAAAAAATGGACCATATCTAATGCTGGTGGAGATGTGGAAGAATCAAAAATCTCAAACCCTACCAGTATGAGTGTTAAAATGGTACAATCATTTTGAAAAATAAATTGGCAGTTTCTGTAAACATTAAGCATGCATCTATGATATGATCCAGACATTACACTCCTAGATATTACTCATGAAAAAAATAAAAAGATATTCTATTAAAGGGTTTGTACATGAATGTTTTTGGTAGTTCTGTATGTAGTAGTCAAAAACTGGAAACAGCCTACATGTCCGTGCAGGTGATTGGATGAACAAATGTTGTCAAGGTCTTCTGCATGGCGATACACAGTAACCACTTAGTAATACAGTAATGATGTGGAAGAATCTCAATACTTAAACTAAGTGACAGAAACCAGACAAGACTGAGTGCATACTGTATGATTTAATGGATTCAAAAATCTTGAAAATGAAAACAAAATAGTAACAGAAAGCAGATCGCAAGGGGGCTGGAGAGAAGAGGAGAAGGGAGAGATCTCAAAGGATATGAGGATATGTAGTGTCATGATTTAATATATATATATGAAATTTTATTCAAATTAGTATTTTAAATACATGCAGTTTATTGAATATCTATTACCTTATTAAAACTCTCAAAAAAATGGACAAAAATGCATACAAGTTTATTGAATTGAAAACACTTGTAATCCTACAGCCCTTAAGTGTTCTTCCCTCCTTGAACATCAACCAGATAGAGATAGAGGAAATGTAACCGCCGAGTAGAGATAGAAGATCAAGAGAACAAAACACACCGGAACCAGGCCTGCCACAGTTTCCTGTGCTGCCCCCTCTGTGTCTTTCTCATTCATACCCTTTCATGCTGCTCTTCTGACCTCAGGAAGGATAGTAAACAAGATAGTGCACTGAGCATACAAGGCAAACCTGATAAATCAAGCTGCAGTGAGAGTAAGACTATCTGCTCTCAAAGAGGAAGAATAAGCAAGTCACGCAAAGGGAGAACATGTGTATTTACATAAGTATATACACATACACGTATGCAAAGTTACATATGGGATTATTAATTATATAGCAAGTCACAGTATTGAAGAAGATGTATATATATAATTTCATAAATATATACATGCACACATATATATCCTTATACTGTATATACATATGTGGTTACATGGCACGTATATATGAAAAAATTTAATGCACTTAAGATTTGTGTACTTTGCTGTGAGTTAGACTATGAAGTCTTGTAATAAAGATTTCTGTTTTATTCATTGCCTACATTATACTGCATACTCGCCACATCTACTCCACTCTCGAATTCTAAGTCCTCCTTCAAAGCTCTATTCAATCCTCCCATTACATGCTTATTATTTTCATTTCACCAACATTAAACAGAATGATTCAAAAGGCAAAATGAAACATGTATCTGAGACTTCCCTTATTTCCCAACAGAAAAGCACTTTCCGATGGAAAAGTTCATAAATCAAAATACAGTATTTCTCAAATACCTCACTTACTGTTTCTCAAAGAACTTGGGCTGCTAAGGGGTTTAGAGCAAAGTTCTTCTGATTCTGTAAAGCTTCATCTTCCCTTCTGTGATGCTATGGACTTACTAACTTACCCAGAGATCCCCAGGGTTTCCCTGTTTTTCCCATTGTTAGAGTATCATGGTTATCTCTAACACCTGAAAATTCTATAGCATTTTTTTCTCCTAATAAGGAACAACGTGGTGCTGCCCTGAAACGTGTCCCAAATTATCGACTTCTGCGTTACTTTCTCTAGATCAGTGTCTTCCAATACAAGCCACATACCCAAATTTAAATTTTCTGGTCGATATATTAAAAATTAAACAGAAGAATTAATTTTAATGATTTATTTAATATATCTAAATGTTATTAATGGGACATTTTACGTTAATTTTGTATATTAATTCTTCAGAGACCCGCATGAATTTTACACTTACCTTGCACACTTACGGTATGTCTCAATCTGGGTGAACACATTTCAAGTGCTCAGTAGTCGACATGGCTAGTGACCAACTTATTGGACTGTGCACCTCTCAGTCATCAAGAGCCACCTATTTCCCAATCAGACTTCTAAGGCCCAATTTAACCCTTGGGATTAGACTCCAAATGCTGGCTATGCTAGTCTTGAAATAATATATAACTACTTCATCCCGTGTATTTTTTTTTTAATTTTTCTTTTATTTATTTATTTTTTATTTCTCCCACAAGGAATCACCCAATATCCTCTCACTCCTTAAAACTTCACTTCTCTCCCTTGGAAGTTGTGAGTAACTGGACTGTGTTCCTGCTGCTCCACCCAAATCAGCGGGCACCGTGCTTACTTCTACATGAAACCTGAAAGTAATTCCCTGTACAACTATAAAATTCATCAAACACTGATTTGTCATTTTGCCAAGACCAACTCGACAAAATATTTCACCTCCTGCACTCTTGCAAAGTGTGATATATTAAAATTATCATGTGAAAAATAGCATGAAATTACTGTGTATTCTTAAATGTGTTAGGTCAACTAACATGTGAAATGAAATCTTCCAAGAAAACAAAGAAGCAAGAAAATACAGCACAACAGAAAACAGAGTGCCTGGGATTCAAGATGAGATTCCAGCAGCATGGCTGGTAGCAGGTAGTTTTATGTTCTTGGGCAACAAACAAATATTTCTTAATCTCCAAAGTATGGAAGTGTTGAATGAAAAGATTCTTAAATCCCATTTCACATTGACTATTCTATAATTGTAGAAACTATTTTCAGAAAATAAAAGAGTGAGGGGTAAGGATTGAGGAGAATAAGTCCACACAATAAAAGGAGTTTAAAGTTCTCTGTCCATATAGGATAGAAAGCACTGGAACTTGGATTCCTCACTGAAAAAATTAGGTCCTTATTGATAATTCTTAAAATTTCTTTTCAAGAGTATTATAGTTTAGATCAATAATGTCCACTAAGGTCACAGGCTCTCATATGCCAGGCTTTTAAAAGGGGATTAAATCATGAGAGATGATATAGTTGACACCATCAAGAGGTGGGGTCTGCCCGGAAGAGGTGGCTCACTGGAAGCTTGATCCAAAAAATGTATATCTCACTTCTCTCTCTCTCCCTCCCTCCCCCTCTGCCTGCCTCCTGCTTTTCCTCTGCTATTCCCCTCTGTCTTGTCATTTTCTGCCTTATAGCCAGTCAACCATGAACTATAACCACAAGCCGAAATAAACCTCTTCTTCTCCTTTAAGATATGGGTGTCAGATATTGTGGCTCAGTGACAATAAGGAGACTAAGACAAAGTTGTTCTGCCCAAAGTTTCCCCTAGGAAAGTTTAACAGCCTTATTCCTCAGGCTATAGATTAATGGGTCGGACATCCCATGGCAGCGGTAGAGATCAGGGAGGACACTGTCCCCTGGTCCAGATGTAAGAAGAAGGTCCCCTTCGAGGTACAGAAAAGCTTCTGACCCAATAAACTTTTCACGAAAGGAGAAGCTGCAATTATGTGGGAATTACAAGTACCAAAGGCTTTAGATCCTCCTTAGTGGAACTAATGTGGAGAATTTGGGAAAGATGAAACTAGGAGAAATTAAAAGAGCAACAGTGGGAATCCCAAGGCTGAGGCTCACAACAATAAAGCCCGCTGCAAATGATTTGAAGAGCTATTGTGGGACACATCAAGGAGGGAATGTTGCCACACGTGCAGTATAAATGAAGTTGCCTACACAAAAGGTCAAAAGTACTGTACTTCCCACGCCACAGACAGCCAATTTAAGGAGTAAACACACCTAGAGACACATGACGGCTGTACACAGCTATAGTTTATGGAGGACAATGTAGGACTTGTACACTGACAGGCTGAAGGATTGAGAGGACAAAAAAAAAAAAAATCAAGAGAAAAAGAGCTGAGTCATTAAAAAAAATTCTTCTTTGAAAGAAACTCAGCTTTTGGGTTGTGACAGTAGTCGAGTGGAGAGGACAGAAAAAAGTCTCTTGTTCTTGAAAACGCCATCTGAACAAAAAAGCATTTAAACTTCGAGAAGGTGGCATTTCCTTATCCCTGTGTCTGTTTTCTTAGTCCCCAAACACCTTTACATCCGAGGACTGCTGACGGGTGAGATTTGCTTGCGCAAGAAAGGTTGGTATGACCGAAAGAGTCCACGCAACGGAGCTGGGATGACACTCGATTTTTTTACCTTTTGGCCTTCCGCGTACTTCGCTCTCTCTGCAGCTGTTATAGTTTATGTCTAGATGTCCCTCTAAAGCCTCATGCAGTCATAGATGGGACTTTTTCAGAGGCGACTGAATCTATAGTGTACGCTGCTGGGGCGAAGTGCTCTGTTCACTAAATTAATCCACTGATTGGTTTGGCACCGCCCTGATCCTGGCAGCCTGTGTAAGATATAAGGACAGAAAGAAGCTGCTACGGTCCCTTGCTTACCTGCTGCCTTCTGCCTGTCTGCCATGGAGCCTGCCTTGGAGCCAGCCCATTATGGACTGAAACCTCTACAAACTGTAAGCTAAATAAATCTTTCTCCCCTTAACTTGGGTGTCCGGTATTTTGTCTCAGTAATGAGAGAAAAGTAACTAAGACAGCAGCCCTTATCAAATTAGATGTCTGGCTACAAAGGCGGAAGCCACAGGACCCTGCCCAGACCTTCCATACTGGGGATGAAGTTGGGTGGACCAGAGTCTTTAGCTAGCGTGGTGGAGGAAATTATTACCTGACAATAATAATGGAATAATTATGTAAAGTTACTCATTAGAAGATAAAAATATTTACTGAAGCTATCTAAATCCCATGTGGCATTACAACTGTCCCCATTTTACAGATGCCTAAGGAACTTTCACAAAGTCCCAACGCTGATGAGCTGCAGCAGGTGAGCACAAGCCATCCAGCTCCTGAGCTTGAGCTTCTACCCATCCTGCTGGAGGACACAGAAGGTCAAGAAGGCATCTCGCCTTCAGCTTCCAACTACCCTGATGCTCGTTACTCCCTTCCGTACATCTCTGTGATGATTAAATAGTCCTAAGGAAAAGAAAGCAACAATTTAGGGACCAGAATCCCTGCTTCTGTTTCTCCACTTTTGGGATCAAATCCTTTAGCTTATTTTTGTTTCCTTGCTGAGCTGCAGAATATGGTCTCTGACTGTGCTTCTGCCCTGAGGCTCCTACGCAGCTTCCAGGGAACGGACAGGATACTTTCCCAGCACCACAGATAACATGCACAAAAACATGCACACACCCATGTACAGCAGTTAGTTGGACTCACCTGGAAGAAAGTGGGCTGAAGAGTTTTATTCTGAATCAGAGATCTCAGTGAGCTATTTATAGAGGCTCCCACAGAACCACGTCCAGAGCCCACCCTCCTCAAAGAAGAAGAAATGTTCCCTTGCACCCTTGATAATGCTACACCTGGCTTTTAATGACTTGTTTGTTCTTTCAAAGTGCATCTTTTTATGTATGATCAAGAACAAAGGACCTGGAGGGAAATGCTTTTGGTATCTTGTATCAAGCACTTACTATGTACCAATGACTGAAAACCCTCATTGGGAGACTAAGGATGCAACAGCAATGCCCAAATAGCTGCCTCGTTTATTACTCCCACAAATTCATACATTAGATCTACTAGTCTCCACTTGAAAAGTAGTAAGGACACAGCCAATAGATTCCAGAATCTTGAGTCAAACTTTGATCTTTACAACTCAAAACCTTGCCAAGCCTCTTAAGCTCAAGGCACTCAAAGTATGGCACAAACAGACTCAACTTTATCTTCAGAGAGCAGTCCTGGATCCTTTAAATGGTATGAATTTACAGAGAGATTTCATTCAAATGGAGACTAATAAAATTTTGTATGACAACATGTCTTCTACACACCTAACAAAGGAATATTATATATTTAAAGATGACTGATTTCCTGGCCATGAAATACATGTCTGGGGAAATTCGGGCTTCAGAGTGCCAGTGGGTTAGGTATGCTTTTGATCCTAGGTTAGGAATTTTGATCCTTGGCAGGAATTCTTGGAGAAGTTCGAAAATCTTAACACAAAATCAGAAGTCTATTTTCTTCCAGCCGAGTCCAACTAACTGCTGTATATAGGTCTGTGCATGTTTTTTAATGCACAGACGTACATCAGTGTGGCCTTGCCCCTCCTGAGCTTGTTCTCAGCAACAGCAGTGGCTCGTCGGTCAATTTACACCTAGTACTGCCCACATCCGAGGGTCATGCTGATGAATCCCAACCCCTGTTCCCAATCCCACAGCACCAAAGAGGGAGGAAAACAATTCATTAAAGCAAAATTAAAATAAGCCCATAAGGCAGAATATTCTTGAGATCCAAGTGCAAAGAAGACGTTGGAGGCTCTCCGGAAGATCTAAAGAGATTTTGTCTGCTACTTCAGAGATAGTTGCCATGGCAACTTCATTTCCAAATGCATCTTAGGCAGGGCTTCTCTAAAGTCATGTTACTTAATCACTTACTCCAGTACAAGCAGCAAGCAAATACCAACTACTTTTTTTCCGTTTTATTCAATATTTTTAACTTCTAAAACTTGAGGCTATGACAAATGATCTCCTTCTTAAATTATTTCCAATCTAAAGTATATATTATATGTCACATTACAAAACATGTGAAGAGTTATATACTATAGAATATTTTTGTATATATACCTTATGCCTGTGCATCACCTCCCAAGCTTCTATCATCAAGTTGCGAAGTATTGTCCAGAGCAAATCACTGAACACTATTGGGATCCCAACCTCAGTAAGAAACACAAACCTGGCCAGAAAGAAGAGATGGCAGCACATAGGACATCACTGACATAGCCTAATTAGCCCTGAAAAAATAACATAGATTTAATCTGTCAGCAGATTATGGGTTTGCATTACACTTAAAGCTATCTTAATGAGTGTATTTGGCAACGTAATATGCCAGGTTCTATGATACAAAAAGTATGATTCATGGTAGGAGGAAACTTACAGGCTCACGGGGGCACCTCCCATATTGATTCTTCTTACTTCTGTCCATTCATACTTCACAATTACAGGGGTCAGTTCCTAACTTCCATAGTTTTTTTGCTTCCTTAAAATCTTGGAGAGTTTACTATATTTGTTTCATGGCTTCACCAATCCCTCTATACGGATGACCCCAATGTTTGTGTCTTCAGTACTCAGTTTTCCATTAAGCTCCTTTCTTGTGTGTCCAGCATCTTTTCTAGATATTTCGGAAAGGCTATCCTACAGTCATTGCAGAACTCAAGTACAAAGACAAACACATCTTTTTCCCCTAAAGTACATGTCTTCTCAACCACTCCATTTATCTATTTGGTTATAAACAATAGTGAGGGAGTATAATGTAGAATTCATATGGTTATTCTAAGTCTTAATTTTTGGGGGACAATCTCAGTTTATACTTAGTATTCCAGAAAAATCATTAGTAGCTCCCTCTTTCACTCTGGACATGTATCCTGAGTAAGTATTCAGACAATGAACTGCAAAATATAGCAGACCTCAACCTTTCCATTTTTTGATTTTTTATATAAAATGAGGAAAATAATCACAACCCAAAGGATATTTAAATAGTGCATCTTCTGACAAAAAGAAGACACTAAATGCAGTTATTTAATATTATTTTATAAATAACAATTTTATTATATTATACAAATAACAGTTATATTTAAGTAACATTACTTTAAAATTTGTTTATTATTTACCAGAATGATAATAATAACTATATCCTTTGAAGAGAATAGTTTCAGAATAGGCTGTAACAAGATGAAATTGGAGGCACTCAAAGATTTTACACAAGCATTAGAAACAGAAAAGATCAACAGTGACATGTTAAGATATGATGGTGTTTGCAAAGCAGAATTTAGAATCTTTGTGGTTTGAGAGAGAGCAATAGAAAAGAGGCTCAAATCAAATTCGATTAAGTTTTCTAGTCCAAGGAAACTGGAATAAGATGAGAGAATTGAAGAAATAAGGAAAAGAAAAGGCAAAGGGTCATATTTTAGACAAAATCTTGAAATGCTAGCAAGACCTCCATATTATGGAGATAAGAAATTCGAATACTGAACATCAGAGCTTGGGTAAAAGGGATCAGATATTAATCGGGGAATCATATGAACAGCAATAATCATATAAAATTGGTGATATCACTTCAAAGAGGAGTGTTTAAGACAGAATGATGACCATGATAGTCAACGGCAAGGACTGAATCTATCAAAAATGTCAACAAACAACAAATAAGGTAAGAAAATTGACAAAGGAAATGTCCAAAGAAAAAAGCAAATTTAGCAATTGAGGGCAAGGATTTGAGAAAAATAAACCTGAAATTAAACCCTAACTATACGCCTCAATTCCTGGGTAAACCTGAATAAGTCAATTGAATTAATTAAGACATTGTCCTCGTTGAAAATGTGCAGATATTCGTATGGATTAATTATACATCAATAAGTATTCATTTTGTAAATATTAGCTGAACTTGCAAAATGTCACAGAGGCAAAAGTGGAGCGAATTTAGAGTGAGTGATAATGTTACTAAGGAATTAAGGAGAACAGAAAATAATGATGAACTAAGTCATTGTCTTGCCCTATTGACTTATTTTTCTACATCGCTCACTATGCTTAGTCTAATACAGCCTTATATTATAAATTGATTATTTCTAGATTATCATTCCCCAAATCTCAACTCAGTTAAAAGCTTCTTCAAAGATGATTATGAATTCTATAACTTCGGTCTTCACTATCACATTAATTACCCATCCAGTGACGGATACATTCTAGATGCTCCTCAAAAAGTATCTGAGCTAAGCATGAGTGATAGAATGCTTCCCTAGCATGTGTGAGGCACAGGGATCCATCCTCTCAGCACTGGAGGAAAAAACCCCTTACTGAATGTAATGGTCTTCTGTGTAAATACAAAGCAGTAAAATTCTATATTGCAAATCTATGATTCCAGATACTTTTAACTAGAGACAATTCATCAGAGGTTTTGTTAGGCAGAATCTTACAGAATTTGTGTGTGTGTGTGTGTGTGTGTGCCAGGGATCGAACTCAGGGCCTCACACTTGTGTAAGCACTCTGCCACTGAGCTAAATCTCCAGCCCTGTTAGGCAGAATCTTATTCTCAACAAAAATATGAGGTACACATAACTAGGTCTGCTGAAACTAATTTAGAAGGCTTCAGTGTGTTAACGCTGATACTGAAGATAAGGGTACCAGAGGATAACGGCCTGTCAAGCTCAAAGTGACTGTAGAAAAAGCCTCCACTTTTATTATTAGATGGGGGCACAAGAAAGTAATTAAGTGGCACAATTGTTGTAAAGGCTTTAGAGTTGCCAAGTGTTTTAGTTACTTTTCTCTCGTTGTTGGGACAGAATACCTGACACCCAAAGTTAGGGGAAGAAAGGTTTATTAGCTCACAGTCTGCAGAGGTTTCAGTCTATAGTCCGCTGGGTCCCAGGTGGGGCAGCGTGGCGGACCAGCAGCCGACCGGCCGCAAAGTAAAGTGAGGAAAATGCAAGGAATGTATGCAAATAAGCAATGCAAACAAGCAGCTAGTTAAGCTTCTTCCTGTATCTTTAGCTAGGCTACCTGCTAGGCTACCTGC
>QZML01000653.1:2143762-2172747 GCA_016801275.1 Hystrix brachyura
GCACTCCCGCCCCCAACACCCCCAATCTTAGTCTCACATCCTTGATCCCAGCAGAACAATGCCAAACCGATCAATGGATCAATTTAGTAATCACACACTCTAGATCCAGCTATCTCTTACCACATGAGGCTTTGGGGGGACATCTAGACACAAACCATAACACCAAGCAACTCAAATCTCTTCTAAACTGAAAACCTTTTTCGGAGAGGCTTAAATTCAGGAAAGGTGCTAATTAGTATAACAGACTTGTAATAATTAAGAAAGTAGAATACTCTACAAATCTATCATTCACAAGGGCTATAAAGGGTGCAAAGGACATCAAGAAGTGTACTAAGTGTAATATGGCATTAATTTAAAAAAACACATTCAAGGGTTACTTATGAGGAAGGAGGTATTTGATTTGATGAGTACAAATAGGGCAATTATTCTAAGTGTAGTGGAGATATCTTAATAGACAAATAGTCAAATTAAACTAAGTTAAATGCTGTATGTGAAAAAACTAAACAACTAAAAAAAGCAATGTACCAAAGTTCTTTTGTTGGATAGAAACTGCTCTATAATTCTAATTGGAGAATAGACACTACATTTCTAAAGAGAATATGGAGACAGAGGACAGAAAGAGGTTGGTCAATGGATACAAAGTTACAGAAAAACAGGGGAAAAAGTGCTGGCATTCTATTGCACAGTAGAATGACTACCATTAATAAGGTATTGTTATTTCATTCATTGAAAATTGGAAAGGAAAGCCATATGCTTCTCTAGTGACATGTTCCAATGTTTTTCATAGCTTTCTCTCAGGAACTTTACTCTAGTGACAATTTAACTCCAGAGGCAATATGGTATGTTAGACGGACCTGAGATTTGGATGTATAAAGATCCGGCTCTGGTAATGTAGTCTGGACATGCCACTGAGTTGTCTCTGCCTGGAAATTCCTCTTCTCTAAAAGGAAAAATAGAATCTGCCTTCTATGTAGCATGATATTCTTGAATAGATCAAATCACCTGTTGTTAAGTTCAGTGAATATGTTTCTGTCCTATTTTACTTGAAACACATGACAGCTAACTCCATCTTGAATACTCCATTTTGTCTCAAGGCATGTCACTTAATCTGCTTTTCCTCCAACTTCTGGCCACAGCTTGGTCTCCTACACAAGCTGTATATTGGTGTTCTGCCTCCTGTTACTACTCTATTTATGACTTCCGAAATATGTGGCCTCTTCCCGTGCCTCAGACACCCACTGCCAATGACAGCTGAATGCCACAAACATCTAAAACTCAACACACTAAAAGTTGACCACTATCTTTCCTTTATGACTCTCTTCTCCTTGTCTTAATAAATGACACTATTTTTCACATTGTTGAATCACCCACATCAATAATCAAGTAAAGTTGATTCTAACTTTTGAAACAGTGAAGCTTGTTCCCTGAAAATCAGTTCACTGAAAACTAATTTACCAACAAGCTGATTTACCAAAACCCAATTCACCGAATAAGTAATTAGAAAAACTTCACTGTTCCCTTTAATATTTTATTTTTCATAAACATCACATGTGTCTTACAAAAATTACACAATACATGGCAGACTAGAGACAGTGAAGCTTGGAAGATGTGCACCGTGAAGGGCAGGTACTCAGAAGTGGGGGCTAACAATGGCCCCCAAATGGGAAGGCAAACTGAAGAGTAAGCCCCCCAGATGAATTCCAGCGTCAAGGGTGCTTAGAAAGCAAGCCCGTGCAGCCTCCCATCCCCTGCTGCTTACCTCTCTCTTGGGAGAGGGTCTCACACCCTGAGGGAAGGAGCCGAGTGCCACGGCAGAGGCCTGGCAGCCACCCTCCAGGGCCCACCTGTCCTCAATTCCTCTGACGGGGGCGGGAAGCCAGCAGAGCCGGGTAGCCACAGATCCGGGCACCGGAACACTGAAAAGCCAGAGAGCCATTCAGATGCTGGTGACTGAGTTTGGGACTGACGGGCCTTTGAGAAAATAAAAAACAGGAGAGTGGTCCTGAGTAGAGACCCAGAGTGAGGCACTGAGAGAGCCACAGCTAAGGGAGTTACAGGGGCAGGCCAAGGTGGCGACCTGTGCGTTTCAGGGGAGAAAAGACACTCCAGCAGCACCAAAACAGGTACTTTCCCATCACACTCCCAAACGCGGGCGGTTCCACACCGTAGAGTACGCTGTCTGCCTCCCGCCCTTCAATGCCCTCGCAGGAACCCTCCTGCCCCTAGACAGAGCCCCGTTAGCACGGGCACCTCTGAGTTTGCCAGCTGGATGGTGGCTCTCTGGGGACTGCGGAGAACCAGAGTGGAGCAGCACAGCCAGGGGGAGTGGCACAGAAAGAGAAGACAGAGCAGCGAGAGCAGGGACGACGGTCACAGAGGGAAGGAGGTCAGAGACAGCGATGAGAAGATCGAGTACTGCATCAGCCACATTGCGCCCTTGCCCACTTCAACAAAACTGAAGGTATCTGATCGTAAGACAGTGGCGAGCGAGCTGTGGTCAGCGGCATCCTCAGGAGCAAAGCTGGAACCAAGCGGGGCGCTGCCTGCAGAGGGAACAAGCCAGGCCCGGCCGTCCTTCTGGACACTCCGCAGGCCAAAATTTCTTCACTTGTGAACACAAAGCGTGAACTGGTTGAACCTTGACTGCAGTATAAATATAACTGAGAAAACTCCTAACTTTCGTGTTTTTGAATGTATGTGGTAGCAGCTTTTTTTTTCTTTTTCTTTTCTTCCTTTCATATACGTATATATATAAATATATACATATACAGGGATGATTCATATATACAGCAGGTAATTGTATCTGTGAAAAGGAGAATAAAAATTAATTCGTGCTTTGGTTTAAATATTATGTTTCATAGATGTGGTGGGTTGATTATGGTCAACTCGAGCAGGAACGCCCAGTGAACTGAGTTAGCGTGGTCCACCTGAGGATTGTCACCGACACAGCATAACGGGGAGTGGGGGAGGGGAAGATTGCAGGCGGCTGTTTGCCGGGAGAAGCTGTGTTGCCGCTGACTGTCCCAAAGGGATCTCAACCGTTCTCCTCACAGAAGGAGCTCAGGTTCGTGGTATCGTAGGGGATGACTGCTGTTTGCTTTGGGGGAGCTCTGGTCTTCATCTCTGCCTTGAGCTTTGTATCCTGGCTCCAGTATAGATTTTTCAGCACTTTAGTGGAAACATAGACTAACACGAGATGTTGCCGTGGGCTCCCAGCCCTTGATGGGATCTTTTGGGTCTCTAGCACACAGACAGACATTTTGCACTCTCCTGTATTTGACTTGTGGCAGACTATTGTAACTTGTAGATGTTCTGTATTAAATCTGCTCTCTTGCAAACCATTGACTAGAAACCACCGACTAGTACAATAGGCAAGTCAGGTGAATTCTCACCAAATTTGTGTAGTACAGAGGATTCAAACACAAGCTCTCTATCAGCACATTAATTGGTCCTGAACTTTTCACAGGTCTCCTCGAGCTTTGATTATATTTCCCTTCATCTTTGTCTCGATTCCCATTTCTGAAAATATTCTCTGAAACCAGCCCTCCACCCAGATATGCAAATATTAACAAATTCCTCTCTCTTTTCCCTCACTTGTGGTGTCTCTTTTTTCTCCTTCCCTTCTTTATGAACGAATTTCTTTATAGGGAACCAAAGACCTAGGAGAGCCAATGCAATCCTGAGCAACAAGAGCAAAGTAAGAACCATTATAACCCTGGACCTCAAGCTATATTACAAAGCTGCAGTGATTAAAAAAAAAATAGCATGGCACTGACCCTAAAACAGACAAGTTGACCAATGGAATAAACAAAGAATACAGAAACGATTCCATGCACCTTCAGCCTGCCGATTTTTGACAAAGGGGACAACTGCATATGCTAGAGAAAAAACAGCCTCTTTTATAAATGCTGCTGGGAAAACTGGTTATCCCCAATGCAGGAAAAAGAATCTAGATCACACCTCTCACACTGTACTAACAATAAGTCAAAATGAATCAAAGACCTAGATATAACAACAGAAACACTGGATCTGCTGGAAAAAATTGCAAAACTCTTCAAGACAGGCATATACACAAACATCCTGAGAAGAACCAATCACATGAGCCATAATAGCAAGAATCAACACATGGGATTATATCACATTGAAAAGCTTCTCTAGAGCAAAGGAGAAAATCAAGAATGAAGAGACGGTCTACAAAATGGGGGGAAAAAAAATCTTCCAGCTTCTCCTCAGACCAAGAACCACTGTCTAGAATACATAAAGAACCCTAAAAAATTAGACCACCAAAATGAAAGACCAAATCAAAAAAAATGGGAATCAAAACAGACGCTTCTCAAGAAAAGAAGTACAGACGTCCAATAAGTACATTGAAAAATGTTCAGCATCCTTAACCATCAATGCAGCAGATCAAAACAACACTGAAATTCCACCTGACCCCAGTGAGAATGGCTATTTTCATGGACTCCAAAAACAACAAATGCCGAAGAGGTTGTGGGGTAAAAGTTCTTGCACACTGTCAGAGAGCAAGGTAAACTAGTACAACCATTATGAAAATTAGTATGTAGATTCTTCAAAAAATTAAATTATAAATTCTATTTGACCTACTAGACATCTTATGGGTATCTTGCTGAAAGAGTTACAGTCATCTCACTACAACGATATGTGCGTACCCCCGTGTAGAGGAGCATAGCACAATAGCTAAATCATGGGAGTGGCTCATGTGCCTATTAACAGATGAATGGATAGAGAAAATGTGGTATATATACACAACGGAGTACCACTCAGCCGTAAAGGATGAACTTGAGTCACTTGTAGGAAAATGGATGGATCTTGAGACCATCACACAACGTGAAATAAATCAGACATAAAAAGTTAAATATTGCATGGTTTCCTTAATATGTCCCGCAAAATATAATTTAAGGAGCAAAATGAAAGATAGTAAGAAACAAGGAAGTAGAGTCTGTGAAGAGTGGAATGGGATCCAGGAAAGGTGAAGAGAGGGCAAGGAAAAGTAGGAGAGTAAAAATGATCAAGAAACAATTCCTTCATGATAAATGTAATTACCAATACCCCAAGATAAATGCTGTTGCTATGTATCATACAAATATGCTAATAAAAAGTTTCAAAAATGAAAACAAAAATGATATCAAAACCAAAAAATACTATTAATATAAAGCACAAAATTAAAACCCTCTGTATTTCTACCACTCATAAATAACCACTGTTTAGATTTGAGTATATGTTTGATGTTAGATCATATTGTATTTTTAAACAATTTAACTTTGTCATATTTTCATATTGATAAACATCAATAGCATTGTTCATAATGACTTCATATCTCTTCAATGGGAATACTATCATTAAGTTTGTCAAATCTTCTTGTTTGACATTTTATTACATCAAATTTCACCATAGTAAACCCTGCTGAAAGACTGCATTTTTGTTTTTTAATTTCAATTTTAATTAACATTAATTTTACACTACGTGATTTATAAAATACACCAGGATTTTTCAATACAGATACACATTGTATAATAATCGAGTCAAAGTAATCACTATACAAACACCTCCAACCTTTATATTTCTTTGTAATGAGATGCAAAGTACTTCCAGCTATTTTGGAATGTGCAAAGCATTAATAGTAACTGTAGTCATTCCACTAGGTAATAGAACACCGGAGTTTGTTCCTTCTTTCTTCCTGTAACTTTATACTCATTAACCAAACTCTCTCCATCCCCCTTTCTCCATGCCCTCCCCAGGCTCTGGTAACCAATCTTCTATGCTCTCTTTTCATGAAATAAACATTTTTGGATTCCACAGATGAGTGAGATTGTGCAATATTTGTTCCTCTGTGTCTGACTGACTTCACTTATTTTCTCAGGATAAATTCCTAATGAATGGATTGCGAGATTCAGTGCTGTGCTCTTCAAAAATATTGCTGAAATTTTCTCAGGAAAGGCTTTTTCCAGTTACTCTCCTACCAGAAATAGAGATATATATCTTTTTCCTGCCTTTTTTTAAACAATTTATAATAAATGGAGCCAATTTGATGTTTAAAATACTATCAAATTATTTTAATCCTTATTTCCTAATTAAAAGTTATATTAGGATTCAAGGATTCATTTTTGTTTCTTGACCTTTTCAATTTATATATCATATATCAACTACATTATTGAGGTATAATTGGAATAAAATAAAATAAACATAATTTACATATATGGTTCAGCAATTTTTGACAAATATAAGTGCCCATGCAACTACCACTCAATCCAGATATATATTATGATATTTTCCTTACCCTAAAAATTTCCCCAATATGATGAATGACCATCACTCTTGTTCCTGGCAACTATTGCCTGACTTTAATCACTCTGCATTAATTTTTCCGCTTTTTAAGATTCATAAAATGTTAAACAATTTAAGGCTTTTATGCCAAGTTCCTTTCACTCAGAATAAACTTTAGAGATTCACTTATGTGTATGTCAGTAGTCATCCTCTTTTTATTACCAAGTACTACTTAATCATGTGAATATACTCACCATTTGAGTGAAGTTTAGCTTGTTTCCATGTTAGGATGAGTATAAATACAGCTGCTACGATTATCCATACCCAAGTGTTTGGTGGCTTTCACTTCACTTTGGTAAATAGCTAGGAGTGGATTTTTTACATTGTGTGGGATGTGTAGTTTTAATTTTATAAAAATCTCCTAAAGTGCTCTCCAAAGTGGTTATGCCATTCTGAACTCTCACCGCAATAAATAAGAGCACCAGATGCTCATTAACACTTGCTATTGTCAATATTTTTAATTTAGTCATTCTATATTTATAGTGACTTCATTAACATTTTCCAAATTACTAATAATATAAGTACTATTTCCATATTCTTGCTCATAGTTTACTATTTATATGTTGCTAATTTGGCTATTATGTTTTGTCATTTTTGAGTCTGGATAAGAGTCTTTAGTCAAATAAAAATGAAATATTTTCCCACTTTTCATTTTCTTAGCAGTATATTTCAAGAAACAGAGTTTTAAATTTTTATTATGTTTCTCTTATATTGTGATAAACATGCTGGGTTTTTTCAGTACTAGGGATTGAATCCAGGGCTTTTGAACTGAGCAACATCAATGTTTTCCAATTTTTTGTGTTGAGACCAACTCTCACTAACTCCCCTAAAGTGACCATGCTGGAATTTTGAATCCTCAGAGGTCTCACACAACCAGCTCACTGGCATTACAGGCACATGACTACACCAGGCCTAGTGCTTTGTTGTCCTGCCTAAAATTCTTTGCCTAACCCAAGGTTAAGATCTTTACTTGTTCCATGTCTTCCAGAAATTGTATTGATTTCATTTTAGTACTTTAGTCTAGGATCCATTTTGAGATAATTTTTATTAACTTCAGATTATGGAACTTTCCAAAGTATGAAAAGAACAGAGAAGAGTACAATAAACCCATATATTCTCAAGCTAATTCCAGTGATTGTCAACTCTTTTATATAGTCTAGTCCTCACTAACTCCTCTCTTGATAATGATGATGAAGAGGAGGAGGATCAGGACAAGGAGGAGGCAATGATGCTGATTATAGCTCTTTTTCATACAAAGTTGTGTACATTAGACATAAAATTCTTAGCTGAACAATTCTTTTTTTTTCCAAGGCAGGGTCTCGCTATGTAGTTCAGGCTGGCCTTCAGTTTACTATGTCACCCAGGCTAGCCTCAAACTCGCAGCCGTCCTCCTGCCTCAGCTTCCCAAGTGCTGGGATTAAAGGCATGTGCAACCATGCCTGGCTGAACAATTCTGACAAATAAATATGTCACCACCTGTTCCATTATTCTAGAAAGTTTCTCCTTTTTCTATCCAGGTAATCTTTTCCTCCAACACCATACTAGACAGATGTTTTTAACCTTAAGTTAAAGCTGTCTCTCCTACAGCTTCATTAAATGAATCATATCATATGTGGTCTTTGACTTGTCTTCTTCGGCTACAGACAACATGCCCCTGGAGGTCCTGCTGCTTCACTCCAGTGGGCCTGCCATGGATCGAGAGTATGCTCCTGGACTTAACACACATCCCTCGTCCCAAAGTCAAGTGCGTAGCTATAGCCCCACACCACCAAGTCAGTTCAGCCTGAAACCTACCCCTGAGGCGAGGCTGTCAGTGATATTTGGCCAGGAATATTCATGTGATAAATTGACTTGGTGCCACTGTGAATCTCATCATCTTATACCATTCTTTCCACTGATTTTTTTTTGGGGGGGGCAGAGATTGAACTCAGGGCCTTGTGCTTTGCAAGGCGAGCACTCTAACCACTGAGCTAAATTCCCAACCCCCTCTTTCCACTGATTTTAAAGTAAGACTGCTCTAAGCATGAATCATCATTGACTAGAGTTCTAATTTGGGGCTGGATCGTGCTACTCAAGAGGCAGACTAAAGGTATTCTTGAGACACCAGCATAGCAGATAGCTTTGAAAAAAATCTCTAAAAGTTTTCAATGAAAACCAATTCTAGAGAGAAGCTACTTTAATTTCAACATATATTTAATTATTATATATTTCAAAAAATTAAAACATTTATTCTGAATTGCACATGAATAGTCTCTAAAGGTCCTAATCAGGCCCTGCTGAAGATAAGTCTCCTCTCTGGTACCTCTTTCCTCCCACCTCCGGGATTCAGATTTCAACACCTGAGTGAGGAGCCTGCCAATGTCTCCCACACAGCAGATGCTGCCCTGTTGTCACTTCCTTCTCCTTCTTTCCCCATTTACCTCTGGTTCTCTCCAAATCTCAAGACACACAAACATAAACAAACATATCTGTGGGGATTTTTACCTGTTATTTTATATTCAGGAAATCCACAATCTCTATCAAAGAGTAAGTGGGCCGTGTGGGAGTTGGAGTTTCTAACTCTTCCCCTGGCAGAGCTGCTAGCTTACCATACTCCCCAGAGTTGGTTCTTCAGTCTACTCAGCACCTCTTACTTCAACTACAAGACAGAGATGAACGCTGACTTCCCTTAGAACCCTCCCAGGAGGGTGGCTACCCTCAGGACACTCCCTCCCTACCACATCACTCCCCAACACACTTCACTTGCAGAAATCTAGGCAGAAAACCTCCTAGAAATGTCAGCTCTCCTAGGAAGAAAGCTTCATTGTCGAATTCTGGTTCCCAAAAGCAAGGGGGGCGGGGCAGAGAGAGGCCAAAAGGCTCTGGCACAACACTCGGCTGACTGGAGGTAAACAGCATAATGCTGCCGTCATCGTGTTCTGAACTACTGAGGCCCATCAGGTTCCAACTCAGAAAACAGGCCTGGGAGGAGGACAACTGAAGAGAAGCAGGGGCAGACAAGCACACAGAGTAGGCTCTGGTGAGTTCTCAGTCACTGCTCCCCAGGCTCCTCCTGCGCCTCTAGTCTAGCTCAGAGCTAGTCCGCCTCTGTAGGGACTCCCTGGCCACTGTGGTCCGCATGAGACTGGCATAACCACATGGCATCTCTCTGGCTTTGCATATTGCAGCAAACACAGGCCACCTCAGCGAGCAAAGGGAGACAGCAATGGGCACCTAACACCCGTTAGTTTATAATATTACTATTTTTTATGCTGAGTAAGTTGTAATAAAAGGGATGACTGGAGCAAGTGACCCATACTTTACCTAAGATTGTGTTTTTTAATGCTTTGCCCATACTTCTTTTCTGAGTTTCACTCCACATAAAGAGGTAGCCAGCCAGATGTTGTGGTGCACTCTTATAATCCCAGCACTCTGGGAGGCTGAGGCAGGATGATCAGAAGTTCAAGTCCAACCTGGGTGACTTACTGACTTAGAGTGACCCTGTCTCAAAATGAAAAGTAGCTGGGATCTGGGTATGTAGATCTGATGAAGACCCTGGTTTTAATCCCCAGTTTGGAAGGAAGGAATGAAGGAAAAGAGGAGGGAATGGAGGAAGGGAGAGAGGGAAGGAGCAAAGGAGGGAGGGGAAGAAGGAAGAGAAGGAAAGAAAGAAAGAAAACTTTTATAATAAGAAAGGATAAAAATGATTTATGTTTATCAATGTAAAAACAAAGTCTATCCACTGATTTATTTTTAAAATTGATATTTCTAGCTATTTAGCACTTCGGATATTCAGGAAACGTTTTTCCTTCTAGAGCACTGAAAAATATTGAATAAAAAATGCTGAAAATAAAAATGTTAATACATAAATTGGTTTTGCTGGTCTTTAAAATTCAATGAAAATAAATTGTCTTTTCTAATAAGGAAATGCTGAAAGAGTGCTTTGATAATTAACTAGATCTTCCAAATTATTTACTGCTTCTGTCGAACTTACAGATCCTTCTGGGATTACCCTACGTTGCAAATCCCTCCATCATGGCCAAATGCATAGTTTCAGTACTTGAAAATTCTCTAAAATGTGACTGTTAGTTATGAAATAATGTATGACTTTCCACTCAGCATTTTGTAACTTAGCAACCTATACAAGACCTAGTTAACTATATTGAGATTAAAGCAAGCATCCCATGAAAGAACTCAATTTTAATGACGCCCGAAAAACATCATCTTAATGCACTTTTCTATCCTCTGGCCAAGACAATGCTAAGAAAATTTTTTCAACACCAAAACCCTTTAAAAAGTAGTTAAGACATTATATTGCTGCAAATAAAATCAGATTTTAATGTTTCATCAGACTTTTAAAAGCAGAAAAGTATAACAAGAAAATACGGCTTTATAGAAGCAACAGTAGACTGGAGCTGAGCTGTACATCCATACGGAACATATATACTTCTGCATCTTCAAAATCTGTTAAATAAGAAGGCTAGATTAAAGGATTAGTAAAGCTCAGTCAGATCAAATTATTTATAATTGTTTTGCACATGATAAAAAAAATCTTGGAATAACTGAGGTCAGGTGGAAAAAAGGTCAGGAAAAACAGATCAGCATCAAACATTCGCCCAAATAGTAAGACTTAAAATACCCTCTCTTAGAAATACAGGGAACAAATCTGGAATTTGATTCTTAAAAGTACAGACACAAAGAATTCTACCCCTTTTTTTTCTTCAAATACTGTTTCTTAAGAAAATATTTTTCTGCCCAAGGTTTTCCTCAAGGCAACTTTGACATCCTTATTCCTCAAGCTGTAGATTAATGGATTCAACATAGGTTCCACGATGGTATAGAACAGGGAAGACACTTTCCCTTGGCCAAGGGGCAAAACAGATGGTGGTTTGAGGTACACAAAAGCCCCAGAACCAAAAAAAAGAGAAACTACAATCATGTGCGAGCTGCAGGTGCTGAAGGCTTTGGACCTACCCTCTGTGGAATGAATGTGAAGAATGCTCCACAGGATGAGGGCATAAGAAATGAAGATGGTGACAATGGGTATTCCAATGTCGATGCCCACAACAATAAAGACTACAAGCTCATTTGCATCAGTGTTGTTGCAGGACAGCTCAAGGAGAGGAAAGATGTCACACATGAAATGATTAACAAGGTTGTCAGAACAGAAGGTCAGACTCATTATGCTTCCTGTGTGGACTATGGCCCCAGCAAAGCCCATTGCATAGACACCTAATAAGAGGAGTGAACGCACCTGGGGAGACATGGTGACTGTGTACACAAGTGGGTGACAGATGGCAACATAGCGATCATAGGCCATTGCTGAAAGAATGAAGGACTCAGAAATAACAAAGAAGCAGAAGAAAAAGAGCTGAGTCATGCACCCAGCATACAAAATGATGTTCTTCTTGGAGACAAAACTCATCAGCATTTGGGGGGTGATGGTAGTGGAGAAGGATAAATCTATCACAGAGAGATTGAAGAGGAAGAAGTACATGGGGGTGTGCAGGTGAGAGTTCAGTGCTATCAGGACAATCAAGCCCAGATTCCCCAGCAAGGTGATCATGTAGAAACCTAGAAACAGGAAGAAGAGGGGAATCTGGAGTCCTGGCTGGTCCGTTAAGCCAGCGAGGATGAACTCTGTCACAGAAGAGTTCTTGGCTGTCATTCTCCTCTCTCAAGTGTGATCTGTGGGGTGAAGAAAAGAAGACCATTTGCAAACCAAGAAACATCACGATGCCCCTTTTCTGTATCTCCACTATTCCTGAAAAAGGAATCCATAAAGAGACATTTGATGTTAGGAAGACTTTTCCCACTTGCTATGGATAGTAGCAAACTATCGAGTGACTTTAATTTTCAGAGGATCATGTGGGACTAAATTTTGCCTGCAGAATGTGACCTGGTGATGCTCAAGAAAGGGATTTCACAAATACGCTATGTGATTTTTACATTTTGAAGTAAACGCTGTCCTTTCCCTCCACCTTGTGCTTCAGTTGCCGCTCCTGAGCCTCTTCCCTGTCCTACGAGGCAGAAGATACCAGGGCTCTGGTCAGTGTTGCAAGAGCAAAACACTGAGGTTGTGTTTTTGTTGTTATTGTTTTAATTTAGCATTTTTATTTCATATTTTAACTGACTTTATTTTAACAGATACAGATGTTGTATTTTTAGAAGCTCTCAGCACAGGTGGCTGTAGATTTAATAATATTGTTTAAACTAAAATTTCCTTACGAGGCTCTGTTCTAAGAGATATGGGACAATATTATTACCTTGTTTTACAGATGAGAAAACTGAGATTAAGAATCCAGCCCAGGGGGCTGGGGATTTAGCTCAGTGATTAGAGTGCTTGCCTTGCAAGCACAAGGCCCTGAGTTCAATCCCCGGCACCACAAAAAAACCTTGCAAGCACAAGGGCCTGAGTTCGATCCCCGGTACCACAAAAAAAAAGAAAAAAAAAAATAGAATATATAAAGAGCTCAAAAAAAAAAAAAAAAAAAAAAAAAACAACCCCCAAAAAAAAAAAAAAAAAAAAAAAAAAGAATCTAGCCCAAATTCACAAAAGTAGTGAGCTTCCCCTCAAAGAACACTGGCAGTCTGCTGACTCTTAGAATTCGCACTTGTAACCACCAGGTTACATCACAGACCAGGGTCACACAGGCACTCACCTTCCTCATTTAGATCTGTAGTGATACTCGCTACTGTCTCTTGCCCAATTTTCCTGGGAAGAGCAAAGACCCGGTGAATAAAAGACAGCAGACATAAGCTCAGAGCCCTCTCCTCCCAGCCTGGATGAAGGATCAGAAACTAATTTATCTGGGGACTCTTTCTGCACTGAAAAACATGACTTACATTTGTTAACTTACCCAAGGGCACCTGAACTTCCAGAAAGGAGACTGCATTTGTTTCTTACCTGTAGATAGCAGGAAAATATGCAATTTGATTCCCAATTACAGAACTCAGTGACCTGATTATTGAGGCCGTGACTCCCTCAAGACCATTTCCTCAGAGACTACCTTCCCTAAGAAAGAAAAATGTTTGTTTATCCCTTGGAATTGCTTGAAGTGATTTTAGAGATAATTCTTTCATTCAATTAACATTTATCCTATATTATTAAGATAAAATATAAAAATAATTTTCATTACCTTTTCTTGAATACCCAATATTCTACTTATGATAGTTAAGCTTGATTGTGTCAGTTTGATTGGTTTGGGAGCCACCTGGGGCACTGATGGAACACACTTCTGGATATGTGTGGGTGTGATCTTGTGTACAACATCTGTTGTTCCCTGGCTCCTTCTTCCAGGCACTGTTCCCCTGCCCTGCTTCCCAGTCCCTATGAGTCATGTAGCTTTGCTCTGCTATACCTTTCCACCATGATGTACATGACTTAAAGCCAGATTGACATGGACTGAATCTGCTGAAACCATGAGCCAAATCAGCTTCTCTTCCTTTATGCTGTGGGTGTCAGTCTTGTATCTCAGGGAAGGGAAAGCTCACTAATGCAATATAAAACACAATGACCTTGTAGTGACCCCTGGTTCCCAAGATCCAAAGCACTATGCAAATATATCCTCTTTATACCTCATGATAATGATATGTGTTTCTAAGGCAAATTACTCACAGAGATGACATGTTTCAGAGCCCAGAGCTGTGACTAATTCTACATGTTTCTAAACCCCTTATCCGAACCAATAGTATGAACTGAATCTGAGAATTTAAACACAGTGAAATTCACAAAGCCAGCTCTTTGTCTTCTCAGATCTGACAGTCTCTTAGAGAATAACAAATAAATATTCAACAAATTTAGTAAAAAGAAGTAGTAAGAGCCAGGAAAATTTAACAAGCAGGGTGAATTCAGAATGGAATACCAAGCAATTTCTTCATGTTTCAATTCATTCCGGGAATTAATTATACCACTTCTACCCCAAAAACAAAAGGAGACCTCTCAGATTCTCTTCCCTGTCCTTTCATGAAGGTAAGATTCATGATAAGAAAGAATCTTCTACTCCCAACTTCCAATGCCAAAAATTATCTATCCTATGTCTAAATCTCTCAGCTCTTTTCTTACAATTTTTACTAGTGGAATAAAGGAGACCAAAGCTCAAGGAGGCCAAAACAGCTAGAATGTATGTGGAAAGGTACAGAGAGGAGGAAGCCACAGAAGGGAAACAGAAAGGACACTTTGAGTTCTCATGCCCAAGTCTTAACTTTTGGATCTGCAGAAAAAGATTTTACATGTCTAGGACACATCTGCTGGGGGCTTAAGAACTGAACAGCGATCACAGAGAATGCTAATACTAGGGAGAGTTTAAACTTCTGACTTGAGGAGAATGGAGAGATTTTAGTCAACAAAGGCATTAAGATGAGATCCTTCAAAAACCATATCCTGGTAAGGACAATGTCCTTAGATTAAAGGCCAAAATAAAATAGATCAGAACAAAGCTATGTTCATACCTTAACAGGATTAAAGTGGTCTTCTAGAAAATTTACTTCGTCCTAGAACAAAATCCAACACTCTATATATAAAAATGATAACATGATCCACATAGTCCATCTTCATAAAATCAAAAATTTCCAGAATCATAGAAAATGTGACCCATAATCAAAAAAGAAAAGTGTGTTCAGTAAAAGCAGATCCACATTAGACCTAGATACTGGAATTAACAGACAAACCTTTACAATAACTACTATAATTACTTTTTTTAATTTAGATAAACATGAAAAATTGACTAACAGTAAATTCCAACATAATAATACAAACATTTAAGGTAAAGTAGTAAATCTCCAAAACAAAAAATAAAGACTTCATTAGATAGGACTAATAGTAGACAAGGCACAATTGAAGAAAGGATCGCTGAAACAAAGACAGATCAGTAGAAATTATCCATACTAAATTCAAATGAGAAAAAATAATTTTAGAAAAGAATATAGTAACCAAAGCTCTAGGACAACATACATATAATCAGAGTTTCAAAAGATGAACTACAAATTAGGCAGAAAGATAAAAGTAATACATGAGAAACATTTATCTATTAAATTTGATGAGCCACAGAACCAAAATGTTCAGGAAACCACAAACAAGATGAATTCAAAATATACAATAGTTAGACACTTTGTACTAGCTGCTGAAAATCATAAAGGCTAAAATGCTTAAGAGCAACTAGAAACAACACTACAAAAAATGAGAGGCAAAGAAGGAAATAATTCTAGATCTGCAAAAAGAAATGTAGAACACTGGAAATGGTAATTATGTGTGTATTAGTTACTTTTCTAGAGTCAACGGTTTTCAAGACAGCAGATTTAATACAGGGAATTTACGAATTGCAACATTCACACACACAAGTCAGGAAGAGTGCAGAACATCTATCTACACACTGGAGACCCGAACGATCCAATCAAGGGCTGGGAGCCCACGGCACTGTCCCGTGTAACTCCTGCACTAAAGGCTGAAGAAATCTACAGTGGAGCCAGGATACGATATGGTGCTCACAGAGGAGTGAGGACCAGAGCTCCTCTGATGAGAACAGCAGCCATCCTAGTGGACAGCAAGGCCCTGAGCTCCTCCTGCATGAGAACAGCCAAGTTTCTTCAAAGAAACCAGCCACAAGAGAGCTTCTCCTGGGTAGCAGCTGCTTCCTGCCTTCTGCTCCGGTTCTCCTTTACATTGTGTCAGCAATGATCTTCAGGTGGACCGTCTGTGGCCAGAACCACAGCTCAATCCAGCTGGGCGCTCCTGCTCAAGATGATTGTATCGGTCCACCACAATATGCATATATATATGATTATTTTTTCACTATTTAAAAAATTACTTTGTTTAGGGGCTGGGGATTTAGCTCAAATGGTAGAGCACTTACCTAGCAAGCACAAGGCCCTGAGTTCGATTCCTAGCACCCCCTCAAAAAAATTACTTTGTTTAAAGCAATAGAAAAATAATTTATCATGAATGTATAATATATGGAGAAATACATAAAATGACAATAACACAACATTACATAATGTAATACAAAAATATATAAAGTGGTATAGTTAAATTTTCCATGTAAGTTGAATAGAAAGAAAAAATCTTAATATTCTATGGCAAAGCAGCATACCTACAATGAACAATTAATACCACATTTCAAAATAACTAGTAGAGAGGATTTTGAATGTTTCTAAACCACCCCAAATAATATCTGACATGATAGATATGCCAGTTACCCTGACCAATCATTACACATGGTATACATGTATTGATATATCACATTGTAACCCTAAATATATACAATTTTGTATGTAATAAGACTATGTTAAAATCCAACAGAAGATCTAAAATGGAATACAAAAGAGTCAATTCATCCAAGGAAAAAATATTAATTATTTTAAAAATCAATCAACATTCTTCACCACATTATGACAACAGTAAACCATAGAAACATCTCTTTAGGTGCAGAAAGAGCATTTGACCAAAGTTCTTACTCATGGTAATAACTCTGAGATTAGTACTAGAGAGAAACATCCCAATACAGATGAAGATGTCTACTGAAAATCTGTAGCTAATATCATGCTTAATAGTACAATACTGAATGTTTTTATTGTAGCATCAATAACAAGTCAAGAATATGTCCACTGCACCACCTGATGAGTGGTGAGAAAGTGCCATGCTTGAACCCGAGAGCAGCCTTCACCAGCTGCAGAATCTCCCAGTGCCTTCATCTTGGTTTTGCAGCATACAAAACTGTGAGCAATAAATTTCTGTTGTTCATAAATTTAAAGAAAGAAAGAAAGAAAATTCCCTCAAATAAATTCAATTCAATTATACACTGTATAGGAATTTCTAGCTCATTCAATAGGAAAAAAAAAGTGCAGTTTCTCAACAAACACTCTGAAAAAGTATAATACAATCGAGCCTCTACAATATTATCAAAATATCAACCATATATCCAAAACTTTCTTGACTGCCTCTGCCCTCCTCTTAACCTCTGTTCTGCTCTTCGTTGACGTTCCAACTGCTCAACTAAATCCTCATAGGTAGGTTTCCTGATACCAGTATGTTCTCTCTCTGTTTTATATAGTGGTATCTTGGTTTATGAACGTAATTTGTTTTACAACTTTGGAGAACATGGTTGTGTTTGTGTTTGTGTGGGGAAGATGGCCATGGTTGTATTTGTCACCCAATGCAGAGTTTGCCAATGGAAGCAAAATTTTGCTGAAAACTTTTGTTTGCAAATGCTTTTGTTTATATAAAATAAAGCAATGGAAGACAATGGTTATATAAATATTAATTGTATTTCTATATACCATAAAAATACTATTACAAAACAAAACATAAAATATTTACACTTACAGCAACGACAAAAAATGTGACACTTAGGAATATATTTTTAAAAAATTGTATATGACTTCGATGCTGAAAACTAAAATATAGTATTCTAAACACTATTTAAGAAACCCACATGAATGGACAAACTTATTCAGATTACATATAATATTTAACACATAATATTGCAGTCAAAAATGAGCAACATGAACAATGATGGTCCTATGAGATGATATTGCTACTAATGTAAAAACCAGCTGAGTTTATTTAAGTGCACTGGGTGATACACAACTATGAAATCTTGTGACAATGCATTTCTCACAACGTCTTATTTTTCTGCAATACAGGAGTACTTTTTTGAAGTATTAAGTCTACCTAAGTTAATCTATGAATTCAGTTAAATACAGTAAAAATACTACCAGATGGGATAAAAATTGATGAGATAATTCTACAATGTACATGGAACTGCAAAAGTCACAGAAGAGCTAATAAAACTTTGAAAAAGAGGAAAGTCAAATGCCTTATAATATTTGCTCCAAGAGGTATATAAAGACGTAAAAGACTACTGAAGGAAGGATAGATAAATAGATTGAAGGAGCAGAGTAGTGTCCAGAAATCGATGCACATAGAAGTCAATTGATTTTATTTTCCCAAGTTGCTTGGACTATTTAGTGAAGGAGGAAAAAACTGTATTCAGTGAATGGTTCTGAACATAATATAAAAATGTGATCCCTGACTTCTATCTCAAACCATACATGATCCATGATGGATGTGAGAATTAAATAAAATATATAAACCTATAAAGGATTTAGAGGAAAATAGGAAAGTATCGTCAATGCCTTAGAGAGTATTCTTAAGCATAAAAGATAAGAACCATAAGAAAATTCAAATTTATTTTGATAGAAATTTTAAACCTCTGCTCTCTCGCTATATAAGCCAAAAAAGTATAAACACAAGCTATAGACAGGGATAAAATATTTAAATATGTATCTGTCAAAAGACTCATCCACAATATATGAAACACTCCTACACATAAATCATGAAAAGACTAAACATATTTTTATAGCCCGAAGGCTTAAACAGACATTTCAGAAGATGCACAAATGGCCAATAAGCATATGGAAAGCTGTCCAAAGAATAAACAGAGACATGCAAATTAAAATTGTATCAAGTTACCACTATGTATCCACTGCAGTAGCTAAGTTTAAAAAGACTGATAGTACAAAATACTATCAAAAATGTGAGACAAACAAAACTCTTATTTTGCATTTTTATAAATATAAAATAATGTGATTATTTGTAAAACAGGAGGTATCTAATAAAACATACACCTACTCCATGACCCAGCAATTCCAATCCTAGACATATACACCCCCCAAATTAATCCATTGTCCACTCATAAAAAGTGCGGCACTCAAATATATACAACAGCTTTACTCATAAAGACCAAAAAAAGAAAGTGATCCAGATACACACTAACAGAAAAATAGGTAAGTAAATCATGGTATAGTCATTTAATGGAATATAACTCAGCAATGAAAAAGAACACAGTATCCCTATGTGGAGAAACATGAGTAACTCTTGAAGTAGGTTAGCCTTGAAAATAACTTTAAGAATATACCGGGGCCTAGAACACTAAGCCTGGAGCTAATTTATTACCCAATAGGTAACTTCTGAGAGCCTTTGAAAAAGGGAGCACCACCCTTTAATACAACCCATCTTGAGAAAGTATGTGCCACACACTGTTCTGGAGACTACAGATAAAGCACTAACCAAAATGAAGCCACTTGCCATTGAGTAACTTATGTAATATACTAGAAGACAGTAAGAACACTTTAAAAAAAGAAGTAAAGAGAAGCAAAAGGGAAGAGGTTGTAAGATGCATATTTGAATAAGGAGATAAGTTATGTTTCTTTGTGAAATTGACTTTTGAGCAAAGTCTTAAGAGTTCTGCTGGTAACTAAGTGACCCTAAAGGGCCACTGGTGACTGTTGCTTAATGAATCAGAGTATATTAATGTCCCCTGCTCTAGACAATAGATCTACCCAACACACTGTCTCTGGTGAAGGGAATATTGAACATCACGATAAGAGAAACAAAAGCTCTTTTTCAATTTGTTTACGAAATCCCAAGCCACCCGATGAAGATCACTGCCTGCAAACCTTTGTGGTAGTTAAACACCCAGCAACAGCTGCTCTATATTCCCTCAATTTTTATATCAGCTCTCAGGAAAGGATCTGGAAAATTCCTTTGCACATTGAAAAACTAAACTGTTGTGTGGGCTCCTGTATTTTAAATCCTTTCACAAGGTTATTTATGATGCTTTTAGGCAACAGAGAAAAGAAATTTCTATCTGAAGAAACTCAAAGATTGGTGAGCAAGTAGGTAAGTTGTTTTTATCAGCACATATCTGCAGTACATGATTACATTCATCATAGAGAATTGGTACATGTACATAATAGATATTGTTTCTGTATATGTTCCTTTTGCCTTGCACCTTCCCCTTCCTTCCATCTCTAAATCCCCTTTTCATTTGCAAAAGATCTACCTCCATGTTTCATACTATCCACCATTTATTTTGCTCTTTAAATTATTTATATGTTGGGTTTCTCTTATAAAAACCACTTTCAAGATTTACCTATTTATGGGAATGAGAAAATGGTGGAGCAGTGATCAGCAGCAAAATTCAGACTCTCCCAGACCCAGAATCTAGGCCCATAAAAAAAGAAAAGAGCAACTTGGCAAAGAGAGAAAAGAAGTAGATCACCAAGAATCAGGAAGGAACTGACAAGAAAATTAGCAGCTCTAAAGAAGGTGGAGAAATAGGCCACAACACAGAACAGAACAAAGCAGTCTGAAAGCTCACCCCAACTCCTGGGAAGAAAAAGCTGCCTCCGCATATCACAAGGTGAGAACTCAGGCTAGGCAGCTCCAGGGAGAGATAGCAGATTGGGCTGGCAACACGGGCCCCAGGGGGAGCCCACAGCTGTTGTGAACTGCAAATGCAGCATGAGGTTTTGCTCTTAGATGGCTCCTTTAATAGGGCCCGTAATAGCAACAGCAGGTGCCCACCATATTGCCAGAGTGCTGAATCAGGCACCATTTTAAGAGGGCTTGATTATTTAGGTCTGGAACTCAGAAAACTAAAAACCAACTTCATTTCAAGGTTTCCCTGTAACCCTAAGACATAGCCAGCAGAAAGTCACAGACAGGGAGTGGGGTAGAGAACTCTGGACAGATTTTGCTCAGGTCCTCTGTGGTGAGAAACGAGGCCAGGGTTGTATTGTGTGAAGAAACAGTTCGACCTGAAAGTACCACCATTAGATATTTGAAGTCTTGCCCTGCTGCCTACATCCAGCACAGATTTGAGGTCTGATTATCTTCTCATCTACCTACATGAGCAAGACACACCTGCTTGATTGGTTGCCACAGCCTGGAGTAAACAAAGGGGTCTCTGGAACAGAAGGCACCTCATAAACCCGCAGGTAATAAATCCAAGTGAAGAAAACTTTGACTTGCTGGATTCCAAAACTGCAGATCCAGAAAGGAAACATTCATTCAAAAATACAGAGAAATTTTCTTCTTCACTGGTTTATTGGGGTTTGGGAATTTTTTCTTTCTTCTTTTTCCTGCTTTTCTGTTTTTCTTTTTTTCTTTCCTTTTTTTCCTTTTAGTTTTTTTCCTAATTTTTTCATTTTTATTCTCCATCTCTATTTTTTCTCCTTTCTCCCTTTTCTTGTTTGTTCTTTTCTGTTATGTTTGTGTCATTCTATAAATATCCTTCTGCTCCTAATAGGATCCTTTGTCTCACATTTCTCTCCTCCTTCTTATCTCCATGGTTTAGTGCTTCAAATATTCCTTCTTTCATTCTCCCATTTCCAACTCTATATCTTTACTAGTATGACCATTAAGCTTTACCAATCTTTAGATAGGCAACTCTACATTTTTATTTTTCAATTCTATTGGTAGTGGAACTATAGTTGTCACATGTAGTAGATACTTACTGTATGTCAATATTTGGTTTGTCTTAGCATTTATACTATAAATATAGCAATCTTTTCTAAGTTTGAAGCTGATATATTATTACTTTTTGTGTTATGTCAATATGCAGCTTGTCTTGGATGAATTAAGCAGTTCTTTAATTTAAATAATACTGTTCTCGGACATGTCAGGGGAGCCCTTACCAAAACTATGCATAGAGGATCTAAACGTTAACTACCAGCATATTAACAGGTTCCAATTACTTCAGTTTCTAATTATACTTCCCTCCTCTGCATCCCTCCTCCTGGTCCCACAAGTCTCCTCTCAAACCCCGAAACACTAGCCTTTGACTCCCGCTATAAAAAATAATTACAATAGTGTCTTCACCTCATTGCTGGGACCTAATACCTGACACCAACTGCTTAAAGGAGAAAAGGTTTATTTTGTCTCAGTTTGTAGAGTTTTCATCCCAAAGTTGCTGCAATGCAGGATGGCATGACAGAGGAGAGTGGCTCAGGGCGGCACTGGAAGGAGAGAGGGACAGAGACAGAGGAGGGGAGGCTGCAGCCGTGGAGGGAGATAAACCCTCCAGAACATGCTGCCGGTGAGTCTCCTTCAACCAGGTTCCGCCTCCCAACATCACATTTAGCTCTGAAGTCATCAGTGGAACAATTCACTGATGATTATCACAGACCCATGATCCCATCACCTACCACAGTGCCCACCTATGAGCACATAAGGCTTTGGGGAGGACGTCTAAGAATAAGCCACAACAGAGTTTGACTTCCTGTTTGCTTTTCACCTATTGAGATTTCTCTTCTCACTCATTTCACTGATTTATTCCCCTTCTTTTCCCCTTGCTTTTCCCTTTCCTATTCCAGTCTAACACATCCCAGTTTAACTGATCAGAGACATATAGGAAACTCAATAAGAGGCATAGATAAAAAGGTGAAATTGTTTTTAAAAAGTTTTACTGTACATGATTGATATATGGTTGGAGCTATTGATGTTATAACCTGTAGAAATTCTCCCCCTGCAACACCGTGACAGGGTCCGATCCTATTAAATTGAGTAGTTTGCTGTGATAGACAAAAGTTCTTAGAATATACAGTTAGATAAACATCGCTGGAAAGTAAAATCAGAGAAGACAAAGTCACTACATAATAGTTAAGAAAACAATTCAATTGGAAGTAACAACAATTCTAAATCTATATACACGCTGAACACCAGCACACCCAACTTGACGAAACAAATACTACTGGAGAAAAAAAAAAAATCAGATAGACATCATCACAGTTATACAGGGAGACCTCAATGCCCCATATTAACAATTAGGCAAGTCAACAGGAAAAAAAAGATCAACAAAGAAATATCTCAACAGAATTACACTTTTGAACAAATGGATTTCATAGATATTTAGAGTGTTCCAGCAACAACAGAATATACATACTTCTAAGCAACATATGGGACTTTCTCCAAAATAGACCACATGCTAAACCATAAAATTTGCTTAAATAAATACAGAAAAATTGAAATTATTCCATGTATATTATTGGATGAAACTAGAACTCAATAGCAATAGAAGCCAAAGAAATTTTTCAGACACCTAGAGATGAAATAAAATACTCTTGACTAATCAATGGGTCACAGAAGAAATCAAGGAAGAAATTAGACCATTCCTAGAATCAAACCATAATGACAGTACACTATACTACAAAGTATAGGACACACTGAAAGCAATCCTAAGAGGATAGTTTATTGATTTGAGTGCCTACATCAGAAAAATAGAATGAATCCAAAAAACAACCTAATGCTGCACCTCAAGGTCCTAGAAAAACAGGAGCAGTCCAAATACAGAGCTAGTAACAGGAAAGAAATTTAAACAGCAGAAATTGATGAAGTTGAGACAAAAAAAAGAAAGAAAAAAACAGAGAATTGATGGATCAAAGAGCTGGTTCTGCAAAATAAAAGAAATATACAAACCCTTAGCCAAACTTATCAAAAGTAAAAAAGAAAAGACCCATATCAATGCAATTAGAAATGAAGACGATGAAAAGACAACAAACACTGCTGAAATCCAGAAGACTATCAGTGACTACTTTAAAAATCTGTACTCCAATAAATTGGAGAATCTAGACAAATGGATAGATTACTAGACATATGTGAATAAAGAACCTGTGCCAGAAAGATGCAAAAAACCTGAAAAATCCAACAACAGGCAATAAAATTAAGACACTAATAAAAAAAAGTCTACCAAGAAAATAAAGCCCAGGAACCAATGGATTCACCACTGAAATCTACAAGAAATTCAGGGAAGATATAACACCAATATTTTTCAAACTTTTTAGTGAAGTTGAAGGGAAAGAGTACTGCCAGACTCATTCCTGGAAACTAGCATTACCTTGATTCCAAAACCAGACAAAGACACAACTTAAAAAGAAAACTACAGGCCAGTCTCTTTAATGTACATACATGCAAAAATCCTCAACAATATACTGGCAAAACTTGGAAAACTAGTTATACACATTCATAAGACCCATATTTATCACCATGTACTAAAATAAAATCAAAATGCATCAAAGACTGGATATTAAAAGAGAGACACTGGTGGAAAATAAATTGGTGAAACTGTAGACAACATAGGTGTAGGCAAAGATTTTTTTTTAACAGAACCACAATCGCAAAAGAAATATCAAGAATCAACGCATGTGATTATATTAAAATATTAAAAAATACTTCTGTACTGCAAAGAGAAGAACCATTAGAGTAAAGAAACTATACAATGGAGGGAAATTGCCAGCTACTCCTTAGACCAAGGACATATATCTAAAGCACATAAAGAAGTCAAAAAAATCTGACGCCCCAAAATGAAAGACCAAATCATTAAATGGGCAATTAAAATGAACAGACACTTCTCAAAAGAAGTTCAAGTCATCAATAAATAAATGAAAAAACATTCAATGTCTTTGGCCATTAGAGAAATGCAAATTAAAACAACACTGAGATTCCATCCTATATCACAAAGAACAGCTACCATTTAGAAATCAAACAATAACAAATATCCACAAAACTAAGGACTCTTTCTACAGTGTTGGTGGGAATATAAACTAGTACAACCACTATGGAAATCAGTATAGAGATTCCTCAAAAAACTAAATATAGAAATTCCTTTCAACCCAAGATTCCCTTTCTAAGTGTCTTTCTAAAAGAGTTAAACACATCTTATCAGATACGTGCACACCCATGTTTATAGCAGCACAAAAAATAATAGCTAAATCTTAAAAATGTCCTTTATATCTATCAACAGATGAGTGAATAAAGAAAATTTGGTATTTATACACAAAGGAATAATACTATGCAATAAAGAATAAATTTAAGTCATTTCTTGGAAAATATATAAACCTAGAGATCATAACATTGAGTGAAATAAATCGGACACACAAGCTTCAATATCACATGGTATACCTATATGGGAAACCCAAAGTGTAAATAAAGAAGAAAGTAAAGGCTGGATAATAGGAATCAGGGAGCTTGTTTTGCAAATAGAAAAGATACATAAATATGGAGCAAGAGTGGAGAAACGAGAGAGAAGTAAAAAGATTTGAGACCTGTAAAGTATGTGTATAAACTTCCTACAATGAATGTAATCAGTATGTACTGCAAAACAGGTACTAACTTTTTTTTAAGAAAAACAAGGTGATCACAAAAAGCAGATTAATGGGGAGTTGCTCCAAGCAAACATCTTTGAAGAGAGATTAACTTGAGTTTGAGGACTGCAAGTTTTTTGCTAAAATATCCAAAGATAGGAAATGAAGTAAAAACGAGAAGAGTTTGGAAAGGCACGCGCAGTGTTCAAGGTCGGGCTGTGGAGTCAAACTCACAGATCCAGAGACAGTCTCGTATGTTTTTATAATGCAAGAAGCATGCTACAGACAAGTGCTGAAAGATGCTGGGCTCCCACAGATGAAGAAAGTAGGATTACAGCAGCGCTAAATCACTTTGGGGTCTTTAAAATGCTAGTGTTGTTGTTTTACTGATAACGATGCCAAATCGTGTATACCTGCAGTATGACTTCCACTGTCAAAGTATTTAAGGAAGAAATTACAGAAACTTACTCAAAGATAGTAGGTAGAAATATGATGCTGGAGCTTTTCTTGGAGTGCATCATTGCTACAGATAGTTCCACGAATTCTTCAAAATGAAATTCTTATTTAAACACTACAAGGCAGGAATATTTGTGCTATTTCATAAATCATAACCTACTTGTATTCTATTATGATACCTATAGTTTCCCAAGAGCAAAATCTAAATAAAAACTGTACAATGGACTGAAATAGATAAGGGGATTGTAAATAGAAAAAGAGCCTAATATGATCTTCAAGGGCAAGGTGAGTAGGTTCAGAGGTAAGAGAAGGAGATGGTTCTAAGAGTAATGGAAACATCTTCATGGACAAGAAAAATTTTAAATGCAAAATGTTTGATAATCAGGATTGAAGGGACTATCTCAAGTTTACAAAGACGCTTACTGGGAAGGAGGTCCACAATGTTCTCTGAGGTTTCCTGCAATTTCGGGGAAAAAAAAAATTTCTCTCAAGAACTTCACTCTGATAATTACCTTAAATCAAGAAGCAAGATGTTATTATGACAGGAATCCGCTCTGAAGTTTTGGCTAAATATCACACCAAGGTTTCTTTGCTTTTGGTCCAGTTTAAATTTTAAATGTTTGTCTTTTTGATTGGGCTCTTCTAAGAGAAATCTTTGTATGTTCAGAATATAAATTATTGATTACACATACAGAATACTTTCTCCAAATCTGTCTCACCCATTCATCTCCTTAAATCATTTTATAGAGTAGAAATTTTGTGTTGTTGTCTTTGTTGTTGTTTTCAGACCAGGTCTTGCTTGGTAGACCAGACTGGCCTTGAATGCATTCTGCAGCCAAAGCTGGTCTCCGACTCATGATCTTGCTTCAGCCTACTGGAATTATGGATTTGTGCTACCATGCCACACTAAATGTTTTGTTGTTGTTGTTGTTGTTGTTGTTGTTATTTTTAAGTCAAATTACTTATGTCCCTACTATGGTTAGTGGGGTTTTTTTCCCTAGTCAAAAATCTCTTAGCTTCATGTGTCATGAAAAAGTTCTCCTTTTCTATTCTTCTTTATAAAACTTAAATTTTTTTCCTTTTAGATGTATTGCCACTTTTCAGAATTTTTTTACTTTTAATACAGAAATTTTCAAACATATACAAGTACAGAGAATAGTATACTAAACTCCTATCAACAAATACCTACCTCTAAAATTTAGCACTATTTTTGTGACACTGTTGCTTTTTCTTCTAAGTAGAAACAACAACTTATGGGATATTTTGGAGAGCTATGAGACATGTTGTCAGAAGTGTTTAGCCTCTTGGCAATCCCCATTAAAAAATAAAGAAAACTAGATAGCATAGCCCAGTTTCCTCAATAGGATCTATAAAAAAAGGTGAGACAATATCCTCTTTAGACACAAACACAAGCAGATGGGATAAAGACACTAGGAACTAAAAAAAAAAAAAAAAAAAAAAAAATGGCATCTGCACAGGAAGAAACCGAACGCTACAAAAGGACATCTGCTAAGCCTAAAAAAGTCCAAAGTAACTGACTAATATTATTCCTCAATAATCTAAAGGAGCCTATTTGAGAACAGCACCTAACCCTGGAAGTGATTTGCATGCGCTAACAGTGGGTGAGTTGGATTGGGACTCTGGAAAGATCAAAAGAAGCTCCCGCCATTTTGGCCCTGCGAACTGTCAAGCTAACCGAAGTTTCCTACATCAACTGGTAGGAACAAAATCCAACCTCAGTTCAACAGACCTGCGACAGTAGACAAAAGAAAATACACATATAAAAGTATAAAGGGGACAGACTGTAAGATCAGTGCCGCATACCTTTAAATGATTCACAGAAATAGAAGAAACATATCAAAAGAAAAAAATACTGGACTTTGTCGAGAGAAAGGGGGAAGGGAGGGAGCGAGAAATCCTTTGAGAACTATGTAGTCCCTGTTACTTCATATTGTTTGAAAAGGTCTAGAAACAATGATGAATCCAGAAAGAGTAAGACTCTAGTTCCCAGTTTATGTCCCTGAAAAATTGTTTCCCCACCAAAAGAAACCAAGTTTCTTGGAAAAATTGTTGATTCCAAAAAGGTCTGAATGTCATGCATGCGACGAGTTCAGAACACCTTTTATATCAGACAGCAAGGAAGGGAATGGAGACTATTAGCATTGAGTTCAAAAGTATTCAGAGACAATCAGATGACATTCCAAAGGTCATCACAGAAAAAGATAATACTGGAATGCATAAAAATGCATAAAATGTTTAAACTGGTGAGCTTATAATGATACAAAGTAAAAGAATGAGTCACACTGAAGAATAACAGAAAACTAAATAATTGTTTTGAAAATTATAAAATGAAAGTGATGTTTTCAATACATGAATCTATCCGGTTGATGAAATTACACAAAGGCTGGGGATTTAGCTCAGTGGTTAGCGTGCTTGTCTTGCAAGCACAAGGCCCTGAGTTCCATCCCCAGCACCAAAAAAAAAAAAGAAATTACACAGAAAAAAAAAATGCACACACATACAGACACAAATGAGTATAAAGAACACAGGAGGAGACATCTGAATAAAATCCATAGATTGATTCATGTACATAATGTACATAATTATTATAGAAATAAATATATTTTAAATATATTACTTTTCTTTTAATTTTTTCAATAAACGAAATTCATTTGTTGTTTTTTAGATTAATAATAACAATATCCTTTGATAAAAGTAATTTAGAATGGGCTTGATTGGGATGAGATGGAAGGAAAGGAGATCTACTCAAAGTTTTACACAAGCAGTAGAAAAAGAAAAAGATGAATAGTGCAAGATGTTATGATTCAGTGATGAAATGCAAACCAGGATTTAGAAACATTTTAGAATTGAGAGAACAGAAAAAAAGGCAGAATTCAAATTTAGTTTCCAAATAGGGAAACAGAAAGAAGATGAAACAATGGAAAAATTAAAGGGCAAAGAATTAGATTTTAGACAAAACCTTGAAGAGCTAGCAAGGGCTCCAATTAACAAGGATTAGAAACTAGAAAATGGAGTCTCAGAGCTTGGGAGAAAAGAATCAGATACTAATTGTGGGATCATCTGAACAACAATGATCCCCCAAAAGTGGGGAAATTGCTTCAAGAAGGAGTGTTTATGGTAGAATAATCACCAGAATAATCAGCAGCAAAGATTGAATCTTTCAAAAATGCCACTGGGCTGGGGATTTAGCTCAGTGATAGAGTGCTGGCCTAGCAAGCATAAGGCCCTCAGTTCAATCCCCAGCACCAAAAAAGAAAAAAAAA
>QZML01000653.1:2172794-2184899 GCA_016801275.1 Hystrix brachyura
AAAAAAAAAAAAGCAAATTTAGCAACTGAAGGCAAGAATCTGAGGCAAACACATTCTGAAATTAAACCTCAACTCTATCCTTTGTTTCCTGGGTAAATCTGAGTAAGTCACTTGACCCAATTAAAACTATGTCCCTGAGCAAATGCTTGTGTGGATTAATTATACTGCCATGAATATTCATTTAGTAGATATTAGCTGAAATTGTAAAATGTCTCAGAGGCCAAAGTAGAGAGAATTTAGAGGGATAAACAATTTTATTAAGAAATTAAGGATTACTGAGAATAACTGAACTAAATCATTCTCATACCTGCCTATTCACTTATTTTTCCATATCACTCTTCCTGTGCTTAGCCTAATACAGCCTTATATTATTCCCTGATTATTTCAAGATTATAATCCCTAAATCTCAAGTTTTGCTTGATCAAGCAAAACTATAAATCCTGTGCCTTTATTGTACCCTCATCATTACTCATCAGATGATGGAAGCATTCTAGACGCCCCTCAAAAATTTGAGAGGCTTACAGTGCAATCTGCAATAGTGCTTTCCTAGCATGCAGAGGCCCTGGATTCTATTTTCACCACTAGCCAAATAAAGAAAAGAGAAAAAAAAAAAAAAAGGAAAGAAAAAAGCAAAACCTGTCTCTGTGGATAAGATGTTGTTCAGATACCATGAGCAATGGAAAAGAAAATTTGCAGAATGTAATGGACTTCTGTGTAAATATAAAGCAATAAAAATAATTATTGCAAACCTGTAATTCCAGATGTCTTTTTAACTAGCTGAAATAATTCATCAGAGGTTTTGATAAGCAGACATTGTGTTTACACCAAAAAACAAATAATGAGGTACACATAATTAGGTTTACTAAAATTAATTTCGGAGCCTTTAGTATGTTAATATTGATACTGAAGATAATTATACCGCAAGATTTCTGCCTGTCAAGGTCAAAGTGTTTGTACAAGAAAAACTCCCCCTTTTATATGTTCTGGTGCAGGAAAATATCTGATAGAAATTTCTGGAAAGATCACAAAGTTGTCAAGGGACTCAAGACCTTCAAAACAGGGCCCCTTTTTTTTAAGGAACTTAAATTCAGGAAATGCACTAACTAGTGAAGCAGAATTGTGCTAATAGAATCACAAATTCAAGCTCAGCCTGGGTAGTGTAACCATTTACCAAGACCCTGTCTCAAAATAAAAATAAATAAAATGGCTGGGGATGCAAACACACACACACACACACACACACACACACGCATCTATCATTTACAAGGAGCACAAAAAGTACAAGATAAATCACTAAGAAATGTAATACAGGTGATGTTAATTGAAAAAAAAACTCTAAAAAACTTTCAAGTGTAATTTATTAAGAGGGAGATTTGTGGTCTGATGAGTAGAAGCAAGGAAATTATTGTAAGTATAATGGAGAAATCTTAATTGATAAATAAAAAATAAAATGTTTCATACTTGGGAAGAAACTAAACAATGTAAAGAAAGTGATGGAACAAAGTTCTGTTGTTGGATACAAACTCTTCCACAATCCTAATGCAGAATAGAGGAGACTACATTTCTAAAGAAAGGTGGAGAGAGATTTGCCTGTAGATACAAAGTCCTGAAAGGAGGAACAAGTTCTGATGTTCCCTCTAGAGCAGTAGAATGACTACAATTAATAATGTAATTGTTCATTGACACCTGGAAAGGAAAGCCACATGCTTTGTCATTGATGTGTTCCAATATTTTGCATAGCTTTCTCTTCGGAACTTTGGTGACAATCTTAGCTCAAGGGGCACTGCGGTACCCTAGAAGGATCTGAGGCTTAGAAATATAACAACGAGGCTCTGGTCAGAGTCTGGAAAAGCCACTGAGCTGTCTCTGCGTGGAAAAGGAAACATACAAAACCTACCTTATATGTAGCCCAATATGCTTGAATAGATTAAACAAGATGTTGAGAAGTCCAGTGAATACTTTTCAGTCCCATTTTATTTGACACAGATAAATCTAACTAGTATTCCATTTTACTTCTTTTCAAAGTCATTTATCTGGTTTTCTTCCAACATCTCGCCACTTCTTGGTCTCTTTCATGAGTTAAAGAAAGATATTCAGCCTTCTTTTGCCATTCTATTTATGGTAATATCCTGGTGACTGGATTGCTAGATCTTGGATTGCTCCTTTAGAAAGATTGCTGAAATAGTCTCATAAGAGACCCTTTTCAGTTACATGCCTGCCAGCAATATATGAACATATAATTTTTCCTATGTCTTTTCTAACAATTTCCTAACATCGAGGCAATTCGATGCCTTAAAATGTAATTGCAAAAAAATTAAAATAAAAATAAAAATAAAATGTAATTGCATTATTTTAATTCATATTTCTTTAATTCCAGGTTACATTAGGCTTCAGGGTTTCATTTTTATATTTTTTTAGCTTGGCCATGTGTATGTTGTTTATAAATATTTAAATCTACTATAATGAGATAAAATTGGAGTAAGATAAACCTAATTTATGTGTACAGCTCAGAAATTTTTGACAAATGTATGTATTCATGCAACCACCACTCAATCAAGATAGATGGCATTTTTATTACCCTAAAATGTTCCTCAGTATGATGAATGACCACAACCTGAGCGCCTACTGCCTGTTACCATTCTGCATCATTTTGTCTATTTTCAGTTTTATAAAATGTTATCCACTTTTGTGCCAGATTCCTTTCACTCAGCATAAAGATTTGAGATTTGTTCATGTTAATATTTATTGAATTGTGTGTCAGTAGTTAACACATTTTTGTTGCTGAGTACTAGTCTCTTACATGAACGTACTCGTTCATCAGTTGAGGGAAGTTGGATTGTTTCCTAGTTAGGATTAGTATAAACACAGTTGCTATGAATATCCACACACAAGTATTTAGATGGAAATATGCTATCACTTCACTTTGCTAAATACCTCAGAGTGGATTTCCTACATTGCATGAAATAGGTAATTTTAATTCTATAAAAGTCTGCCAATCTTTTTCCAAAGTGATTATGCCATTTTGCACTTTCCCTAGCAATAAAAATGAGAGCTCCCAGTGCTCATGAACACTTGGTACTGTCAGTATTTTTCATTTAGCCATTTTATTGGATATGTAATTGTTATAGTGATTTTATTTACATTTTCTTGATTATTAATGATATTGATACTATTGTCATATTCTTACTAGAAATATACTACTTAAGCAATGCTTATTTGGCTATTAGTTTTACATTTTCGAATCTGAATATAGGCTTTTGGCAAACATTAAAAACATGTTCCCCAGTAAATACACTGCTTTTCATTTTTAGTAGCATATTTAGTAGCAGGGTTTTAAATATTTATTAAATCTAACATATCATAAGTGCTTTCTTGTGGTACGGAGATTGAACACAGAGCCCCCACGCTTAACTAAATCCCCAGTCTTTTCTTACTCCTTATTTTGAGACAGGATCTCACTAAGTAGCCAAGAACCCAGAATGGGCTCGAACTTCCAATCAGCGTGCCTCAGGTCACCAGAGGGCTGGTTAGAGGCATGTGCCACACACCAGGACTAGTGCTATTTTTTGTTCTGCATAAAATTTTTGCTTAACCCAAAGTTATTAAGATTTTTTTCTTCTATGTCTTCTAGAAATTGTTCTGGTTTTAGTGTTTCACTCTATGATCCATTTTGAGTTAATTTTGTCTACCTTTTTATTTCAAAGTATAAAAAAGAATAGTATAATAAACCCATATATATCCCAGCCAGTTAAAATGATGGTCAACATTTTCCAATCTTGTATCATCTGTTCCTCACCAACTCTCCACTCTAGATGAGGAGGAGAAGAAGGATAAGAAGGAGGGTGATTACAGCTCTTTTGAAGAAAAATATACATTTAAACATACAATTCCTGGCTGCACAATTTTGACAAATAGATATATCTATTATTTCCATTGCTCTACAGTGTTTCCTCCTTTTCTATCCCTATAATCTTTCCCTCCAAGACAGTATCAGTCATACTGTTTCTCACTTTAACTATGCTTCTTCTGAAAACTTCTTAAAATAAGTCATACACTGCGTAGTCTTCATTTGGCCTCGTTTTTTGCCACAGAGAACATGATCTCAGCCGCCCTGCTGCTTCACTCCAGTGAGCAGGTGAAGCCGTGGCCTCTAGCAAATGCTAGCTAATTGCTCCCTGGGCTTCCTGCTCCTCTTTTCTACTTCAGAGCAGCCTCAAAGCCATACTCCTATGCCAGCATCTTTTCCCACGACATCTGCTCTACACAGTCGGCTTGCGTGATCAGCTCCTGCAGGAACTCCTCAGCCACGGAAGTCAGGTGAGTCTGCCATAAACACAAGCCACCTCCCTAGCTTTGCACATTCCGGTAAACACAGGCCACCTCGCTAAGTAAAGAGAGACAGCTTCTGGCACCTAACACGCAGTACTTTGTTAAATTACTGTTTCTCTTTGCTGGGTATAATCATCACAATAGATAGGATTGAACAAAGTGATCCTACTTTGTCTAAGATTTTTCCAGTTAGAAATTTTGATTTCTGAGATTACTTTTCAATGTTTTCCCCATACTTCCTCTTTTATGACAGTTTCACTCAACAAAGAAATAGCCAGGTATGGAGGTACATGCCTATGATCCCAGCACTCTGGAAGGTTGAGGCAGGACAAGAGGAAGTTCAAACTCACGCTTGGCCACTTAGCAAGACCTTGTCTCAAAATGAAAAATGTCTGGAGATCTGAGTACATACCTCAGGGTGAAGGTCCTGGGTTTGTTTCCCAGGTCTGCAAAAAGAAAGCATAAGTGACAAGAAATTATTTCTACTTATTAAAGACAAAAGTCCATTCAGCGATTGATTTTAAAATTGATCTTCCTAGCCATTTAGCAATTTGGATATTCAGAAAAAAATAAACTTGTACTAGAATACTAAAAAATATAGAATAAAAATGCTGAAAGTGAAAATTGATAGTAATTAGTTTAGCTGGTTTTGAAAATTAACATGAAATAAACTGTTTTTCTAGTAAACAACTGCTAGATGATGCCATGATAATTAACTAGCTCCCCCAAATCACTTACTGCTTCACTAAAACTTCCAGATCCTTTTTTTGATATCTTGAACAGCAATTGTCTCCATAGTGGCTCAAATATACAAATTAACTGTTGGAAAGTCTCTAAACTGTGACTTTCTTGGTCATGAAATGATGTATGACTTTCCACTCTGCATCTTTGTAAACCATCAACTTATAGAAGTCCTACCTCACTGAGCTGAGGTTAGAGGTCTCCACACACAACTTCAGTCTTAACGCCACCCAAACAACACCATCTTCACACTTTGCTCTGTCATGGAGACAAGACTTTGCTAAGAAAATTTTTCATTGCCTACCTTCTTAAAGAAAAGGTAGCATTCAAATAGTGCTTACTAAGAAGTTATATCACATTATTCTGAAAAGAATCAGATTTTAATGTGTTATCAGATTTTTAAAAGGACACCTAAAAGCGCAGCAATATACAAAGAAAATGTAGCTTTATAAAAGAAAAGGTACATTGGAATTGAAAGGCCTAGAATAGAAGATTTGGGGTACGAGATTGTCATGTGCCCATAAGGAATATATATATATAAACATATATATATATATTTCTGAATCTCTACTATCTGTTAAATGAGGAGGCTAGATTAAATGTTTTTAAGTGTTTAATAAGTCCCAGTCATATCAAATTATCTATAACCGTAGGAAGTTTACATAAAATATATAAACCTAGGAATAGTTAAGGTGATGGGGGAAGAGGGTCAGGAAGAACAGATCTGCACCAAACATTCAAATAGATTCTCTTTCTGTACAAGACAGAAAAAAGTGGAATTTGACTACCTCATTAAAAATATAAATGTTGGAAGGGGAACATCTGAATCAAATGAAATTTCTAGTTTTAGTTGTTTGAAGGATCTGCATACTGATTTCCATAGGAGTTGTACTAGTTTACATTCCTACCAACAACATAGGATTCCTTTCTCCCTGCAGTCTTGCCAGTATTTGTTATTATTTGACTTCTCAATGACAGCCCTTTTTTCTTGGGTAAGATAGAATCTCGGTATTGTTTTAAATTCCATTTCTCAAATGGCTGGCAATGTTGAGCATTTCTTCATGTATTTGTTGGCCATTTGTACACCTTCTGTGAAATATCTATTTATTTCACTCGCCCATTTTTTGATTGGGTTTTCTATTTGGTGGGGCAGCTAATTTTTTTTGAATTCTGTATCTATTCTGGATATGAGTCCTCTGACAAATCACTGGCCAAAATTTTTCCCATTCTGTAGGTTATCTTTCCACTCTGTTGATTGTTTCTTTTATTGTCCAAGAAGCCTTGTGATTAAATTCCTGTGCAACCGGGGTTCTGTTCAGAAAGTCATTGCTTATGCCCATGACTTCAAGAATTTTACCTGTCTAGACTTCCAGAATTTTGTTTCTGGTTTAACATTTAGTTCTTTGACCCATTTGGATTTTAGCTTAGTACATAGAGAGAGAGAGAGATGGGTCTAGATTCAATTTTCTGCATGTGGATAACGAGTTTTCCCAACACCACTTATTACAGAGGCTTTCTTTCCTCCAGTGTACATTTTTAGCACCTTTGTCAAAGATAAAATACTTGAGTATATTTAGAGTTGTTTCAGTATCCTCTATTCTGTTCCCCTGATCTTCGTCTGTTTTTGTGCCAGTGTCATGCTATTTTTATCACAGTAGCTTTGTGATATAATTTAAAGTCCAGGATCGTGATGTCTCCTAATTTGCTCTTTTTATCAAGGCTTGCTTTTGCTATTCTCAGTCCCTTCTGGTTCCATATGAATTTTAGATTAGTTTTCTCCAGTTCTGTGAAGAATGCTGATGGAAATTTGATTGAGATTGCCCTGAATTTGTACACCAATTTTGGAAGTATAGTTAGTTTACTATACTGATTCTGCCTATCCAGGAATAGAGGGTAGCTTTCCATTTTCTGACGTCCTCTTCAATTTCCATTTTCAAAGTATTATAGTTTTTATTGTAGAGGTCTTGCAGTTAGATTAATTCATAAATGTTTAATTTTCGTCGGCACTATTGTATATTTTTCCTTAACTTCCTTCTCAAGGAGTTCATTATTAATATACAGTAATACTTTCAATATTTGTGTGTTAATTTTGTATACTGCAACATTACTGAATTTGGTTAGTAATTCTAAAAGTCTTTTGGTGGAATTTTGGGACCTTCTGTGTACAGAAGCACACCATCTGCAAATAATGATAATTAGACTTTTTCCTTTCCATTATGCATTCCTTTATAGCAACACAATTCATAATAACTAAATCTTGGAAGCAGCCCTTATGTCCGTCAACAGATGAATGGATAATGAAAATGTGATGTTTATACAATGGAATACTACTATGCCATAAAGAAAGATAAACTTGAGTCATTTATAGGAAAATGAATGCACCTCCAGACCATAATGGTAAGGGAAGTAAATGACACACAATCTTAAATATTATATTGTTTTTTCTCTTATATGAGAAACACAGAGTAAAATAAACAGCAAAATAAAACACAGATAACAGGAAGTAGGTTGATAGATCATTCTTGAAAGGGAAGGGGATAAAGTAATGAATGGAGGCAAGAGGGAAAAAAGGGATAATAGATGAATAAAAGGAATTTGGATGTAGTATATACATGTACCAACTCCACTCCAGGAATGTAAATATTATATACTGCAAACATGTACCAAATAAGAAAGGGGATCCTGGGATGGGTGCAGGAAGGATGGGAAAGGGAATAAAAAAAGAAATTAACATGTGTTATACATGTAGATGTACAAACACCCCACAAGGAATGTATGCGCACATTATGTACTACGAATATGTACTAACAAACTAAAATAAAAATATACTTGCTAATAAATAAAGCATTTTATCTCCATATTCAAATACTGCTCTTCTCTAAACATAATATATTTCTGCCCAAAGTTTTCCTGAAGGCAACTTTGACATCCTTATTCCTCAAGCTGTAGATTAATGGATTTAGCATAGGTACCACAATGGTATAGAACAGGGAAGACACTTTCCCTTGGTCAAGAGGCAAAATGGATGGTGATTTGAGATACATGAAAGCCCCAGAACCAAAGAAAAAAAGAACCGCAATCATGTGAGTGCTGCACGTGCTGAAGGCTTTGGACCTACCCTCTCTGGAATGAATGTGAAGAATGCTCCACAGGATGAGGGCATAAGAAATAAAGATGGTGCCAATGGGCATTCCAATGTCAATAGCCACAACAATAAAGACAACCAACTGATTGGCATAAGTACTGCTGCAGGAGAGCTCAAGGAGGGGAAGGATATCACACATGAAATGATTGACAAGGTTGTCAGAACAGAAGGTCAGGCTCATTATGCTTCCTGTGTGAGCCATGGCTCCAGCGAAGCCCATTCCATAGACACCCAACAAGAGAAGTGAACACACCTGGGGAGACATGGTGACTGTGTACACCAGTGGGTGACAGATGGCAGCATAGCGATCGTAGGCCATTGCTGAAAGGATGAAGGACTCAGAAATAACAAAGAAGCAGAAGAAAAAAAGTTGAGACATGCACCCAGCATACAAGATGATGTTCTTCTTAGAAATAAAACTCATCAGCATTTTGGGGATGATGGTAGAGGAGAAAGATAAATCTATTATGGAGAGATTGAAGAGGAAGAAGTACATAGGGGTGTGCAGGTGAGAGTTCAGTGCTATCAGGACGATCAAGCCCAGATTCCCCAGCACGGTGATCAGGTAGAAACCTAGAAACAGAAAGAAGAGGAGAATCTGGAGTCCTGGCTGGCTCGTTAAGCCAGCAAGGATGAACTCTGTCACAGAAGAATTTCTGGCTGCCATGATCCTCTTCAGAGTGTGACCTGTAGAGATATAAACAGAGGACCACTGGGAACCAGAGAAACATGACAACCCTTCTGTATCCATGCCCTATTCTCGAAAAAGGAACCCGCAGAGTGAGGAAGACTTTTCCCATTTGCCGTAGGTGGTGGCAATCTACCAGGTGACTGTAACTTCTACTGCGGCCCTCCAGGCACTCAAACGAGGCGTTGCCTGCAGAGCAGGAGCTGGTGCTGCTCAGAAGGGATCACAACTAACCAGCTGGGTCCCTTTTCCACTTTGAGTCAGTCCTAAAGGTACACAGTAAACTCATCCTCCCCTCTGGCCCTGCTTCGGTTGCTGCACCTGGCCTCTTCCCGTGCTTCAGGCAGAAGTTACTGTGGGTGTGAGTCAGTGTCTTGAATTCAAAAGGTCGGACTGTATTTTTGTTATTGTTGTTGTTGTTTTACTTCAGCATTTTTTAAATTGTGTGTTTTAATTAAGCTTTTTTTCACTGACACAGAGGTGGTGTTTTTCCAAGATGTCTTGTGGCTCTAGCTCAAGTGGCTCTAGATTTCAGAATAATTTTGAATCTAACATTTATTGAAGCATTTCTGTAAGAGGCTCTTTTCTAAGAGCTATGAGACATTTGGCAGATGAGAGAACTGAGATTAAAGATCTAGCCCAAAGTCACAAAAGTACTGAGCTTCACCCCAAAGAACATTGGCAGTCTGACTCAGAGTTTGCATTTGTAACCACCATGTGACATCACAGACCAGGCACAGGCAGGCACTCACCTTCCTCCTTTAGAACTGTAGTGATATTCTCTACTGTCTCTTGTCCAAATTTTCGTAGAAAAACAAAGACCTGGTGAATAAAAATAATTTTGTGCTCAGACCCCTTCCTTCCCAGGCGGAATGAAGAATCAGAATCTCTAATTAGCTGGTAACTCTTTCTGCACTGAAAAATGTGGCTTCCATTTGTTAGTTTACCCATGACACCTCTGACTTCCAGAAAGGAGACAGCTCGTGATCCTTCCCAGTACAGGAGAATAAGCAGTTTGAATCCAACCACAGGTATCAGTGACCTTATTTTGAAGGTGGTGACTCCTTCAAGACCATTTCCTCACACTACACTTCTATTTTTAAAAAGGAAATATTTGTTTATCCCTTGGAATTGCTTGATAAGACTTTTAGAGACAATTCTTTCTTTCAACTAACATTTATTCAGTAGTATTAAGAGAAATTTTACTATCAAAAGTGATTGCCATTACTGTTTACATTTCTTGAATACCCACTATTGTACCTATAGTAGCTAACCTTGATTGTGTCAATTTGATTGGCTTGGGATCCACTGGGGACACTGGTGGAGGACACTTCTGGCCGTGTGTGGGAGGGTCACAGATGTGTGACCTTGGGTCTGTAGTTGGTCCCTGGCCTCTTCCTCCTGGCATTGTTCCCCTGCTCTGCCTCCCAGCTTCTGTGAACTGAGCAGGTTTGCTCTGCCATGACCTTCTATCATGCTGTTTCCTCTGAGCATAAATATATCATAGACTACCAAAAATCCATAAAGCAACTATTTAAAACATTAGACAGTTGACAGCACAAGGATGGAAATTCTTGAAAGAAGGCAAGAAAACAAGGTGACTACCACATTCACCCTACCTTGCTCCCCAGGAGCAATTTATAAATCAAGCATAGTGACAAGTGACCCCACTAATGGCACAACATCTGTTACTGAAATAAAGAGGGCCAGAGTTCATGGACACTAAGACAGCTGGACTGTGTATGGAAAGTACAGACAGGAAGAAGACACAGAAAGGACATTTTCAATACTAAGCTGAGTGCCAAATTTGGGGTGTGCAGGCAAACACTCCATATGTTTAGCAGATAAATCTACTGGGGGCAGGGTGAGGGGGTAGAACATGAACGGAGATCACAGCAATTGCTAGTGCTAGAAAAGATTCCTCGTGCTTCAAATGCTGACTTGATGAAAATAAGAGATTTTGGTCAATAAGCAAGGTACAAAATGAGATCCCTGAAAATCTATACCTATGCCTAAAGATAATGTCCTTAGGTTAAAGGCAAAACTGAAACAGAAGCATCAGAAGAAAGGCTATGTTCATGTCTCAGCAGGACCAAAGTGATCTTCCAGTAAAATCACTGCATCCTAGAACAAAATCCCGCACTCTGTAGAAATGGTAACATAATCCACTGTCCCTCTCTGTAAAATCAAATCCATAGATGCAACACAAGAAAAGCTGATCCATAGTCAAGAAAGAAAAACACGTTCAATAGAAGCAGTTCCACGTAACACCTAGATGTTGGGATTAATAGAAAGGTCTTTAAAGTACTATAATTATGTTTTTCAATTTTATATAAATGGGCAAATAGTGAATTGGCTAATAGAAAAATTGGCTAATAGTGAATTCTAATAGACTAATTGAAACAATAAATATAACCAAGTAAATTTTCAATATTGGAATGAAGAATTCATTGGATTGGCTTAATGGCAGACTAGGCAAAGTCAGAGAATCAGTGAAGGCAAGACAGACTCATAGAAATTGCTCATACTATATTCAAATGAAAAATAATTTACAAGAAAGAACATAGTAATCAAAGCCTTCTGACAATGCTAAGTAGTCCAATATATATGTATGGTTAGAGTTTCAAAACGTAAATTGAGAATTAGGCAGAAAGAATATTTTTTAAAATATATATTAAAAATCTTTCACCAATAAAATTGGATGACCCACAAAATCAAAATATTCAGGAAGCCACAAGCAAAATGAATTCACAACATACCACAGGTAGACATCTCGTAGTCAACTACTGAAAATCACAGATCCATGGGAAAACCTTGAAAATAACCAAGACCACACTATAAAAAATAAGAAGGGGAGAAGGAAATAATTCTAAATCAAAGCTCAGGTCTACAGAAAGAAATACAGAGTACTATAGATGTTAAATGTGTGGAAATATACATATATATTATATATATGATTGTATTTTATTTTTAGCTTTTATTTTTATTAGTACATGGTAGTTCTTTGTTTAAAGGAGTAGGAAAATAATTTATCATAGATTTATAATATACAAAGAAGGAAAATATGTAAAATGACAATAGCACAAAATGTAATACAATAAGAAACACATTAAAAATTTATGAAGGGGCTGGGGATTTAGCTCATTGGTAGAGCACTTGCCCAACAAGCACAAGGCCCTGAGTTCAATCCCTGGCACCAAAA
>QZML01000653.1:2189313-2207673 GCA_016801275.1 Hystrix brachyura
CAAGGAAAAAAAAAAAAAAAAAAAAAAAAAAACAACAAAACAAGGGGAAGGTGTTCTACAATGTGGGGTTAGAAAAATAGTAATTTGATATCAAAACGAATAAGAGAAAAGAATCAAGGTGAAATCCTATGCAGAATTATAAGAAAAAAATAAATTTTCTATAGAAATTATAGAATAAGTCACAGACATAATCATAATTAAACACTACAACATTTTTTCAAAATAAGCTGAAACATCATGAAAATAACATAAGGTATAAATGAGCATTAATACATAGTATTAGAAAAATCATACATTAAAGTATGGAGTTTGATGAGTTGGGAAAACAAAAGAAAAATAATTTCATGAGTTAAAGCTGAACTAGGACCAAAAGAAAATAAACACAAGAAATACCTTAAGGGAAGGAGAAGGCCTAAGAGAGGGAGAAAAAACCAAAATGAAATGAGGAAGAATGATGGGAAAATAACAAACATGGAAGTTGGGCAGTAAGATCTAAACGGCATAGAAAATGAGTCCCAGAAGAGAAAACCAGGCCAAAACAACACAACCAATAATGAAAAAATATTTTGAGAAACTTTTCCTGGTGTTTGAAAAATAGAATTAAAGTGATCTCTCAGATAAAAACACTACACCTAAGCATATTGTCTCGGAATACACAATATATCCAAATAAAATTACTGGACTTTTTATAACTGAGAGACATCCTTTGAGAACGGTGTAGTCCTAATCTCCTAACATTGTTCGAAAAGATCTAGAAACAATGATGAATCCAGAAGCAGTGACACTCTGGTTTGTGTTCCTGAAATATCATTTCTCCACCAAAAGAAATCGAGTTCTTAGAGTTATGCTCACTTTCAGGTCTGAAGAATAAAATGCATGAGATGAGTTAAGGACATCTTATCATATAAGGAAGGAAACAGAGGCAATTAGCACTAGATCAAAACTTATTCAGAGACAAGCGGGAGAAATTCCAGAGGCAATAATAAAAAAAAGTAATATGACGATGCATTGAAACGCATACAATATGTTAAACTGTGTGAGTTCATAATGATACAAAAGAAAAATAATGGGTCCCATTGGAAAATAATGGGAAAGCAAATAATGGTTTTGAATAAGAAAACGAAAATAGTATAAGTGTTTTCAATTCATGAACCTATTTCACTGATAAAATTATATAAAGAAAATAAACACATACAGAATAAATGAGTATAGGGAAAACAATATATGTGAATAAAATCGATGAAGTAATATTTTATTATTAGATAAATAACATATTTTTGTTTATATGTCTTTAGTATTTTATTCAATAAATACAATTCATTTATTTGAGCAATAAAAATAACTACATTGTTTGATGAAAGTACTTTCAGAACGGGCAGAAACAAGAGAAGAAAGGAGACAAGGAGGTCCATGCAAAGCTCTGCACAAGCAGTAGGGAAAGAAAAAGATGAACAATGCTACCTGTTATGGTGCAATGATGAAATGAAAAGCAGAATTTAGAATCGTTTTTGGATCAAGAGAGAACAACAGAAAAAAAGCAAATTCAAATTGAATTAAGTTTCCAACTAGGGAAACAGAAAGAGGCTGAGACAATGGAAAAATTAGATTAAAGGGCAAAGAGCTAGATTTTAAACAGAACTTTGAAGTGCTAGCAAGGACCCCAATTAACAAAGATCAGAAATTAGAAAGCTGGATTTCAGAGCTTGAGTGAAAAGGATCAGATCCTACTTGGGAGACCATCTGGGCAACAGCGATCACACAAAAGTGAGGTGCTGCCTCAAGGACGAGTGTTTGAAACAGAATAGTCACCAGAATAACCAGCGGCAAGGATTGAATCGTTCAAAGGCCAACAAACAAGTAATGAGGAAAGGAAACCGGCCAAATGAACTGGGTTTTTTTTAAAGCAATTTTAACAACCGAGGGCAAAAATTTGAGGCAAACAAGCCTGCAATTAAACCCCAACTATATTCTTTGATTCCAGGGCAAACGTGAATAAGTCACTTAACCCAATGACGACAATGTCCTTGTGCAAATGCTTGTGTGAATTAAAATACTTAAATAAGTGTTCATTTAGTAAATATTAGCAGAAATTGTAAAATGTCAGAGTCCAAAGTAGAGAGAATTCAGAGTGCAGGATAAATAGTGTTACTTAGGGATTACTGAGAATACGAACTAGTCATTCTTTTACCCTCTTATTCACTTATTTTTCCATGTCACTCTTATGACACTTAGTCTAACACTGCCACACTATTTATCAATTATTTCAAGATTATTGTCCCTAAATCTCAAGTAGATTAAAAGCTTTAGCAAGGAAAACTGTAAATTCTGTAACTTTGTTGTACACTACCTAACACATTCATTACTCACAAGACATTGGATGTATTCTACATGCCGCTCAAATTCAGTTAGTCAAAGTGTGTGACTCAGAGGTAGAGTGCTCAACTAGCCTGTAAGAGACCCTGGACTCCACCTCCAGGGCTGGCCGGAAAAGAGGAAGGAAGGAAGGAAGGAAGGAAGGAAGGAAGGAAGGAAGGAAGGAAGGAAGGAAGGAAGGAAGGAAGGAAGGAAGGAAGGAAGGAAGGAAGGAAGGAAGGAAGAGAAAGAATGAAATAAAGAGAGAGAGAGAGAAAGAGAGAAAGGAAGAAAGGAAAGAAAGTATATTCCCTGGTTGAATGTAATGGAGATCTGTGTAAATGTAAAGCAATAAAAATCTATATTGCAAAAACATACAATTCCAGATTTTTTTTTTTTGAGGGAGGTGCTGGGGATCGAACTCAGGGCCTTGTGCTTGCTAGCTGAAATATTTTACCTAAGGTTTTTATAAGCAGACTTTTATGGTCACCAAAAATCAAGTAATATGAGTTACACATAATTAGGTTTACTGAAACTAATTTAGAAGCTTTTATTATGTTAAAAATGATACTGAAGACAAAGATACCAGAAAACTTCTGCCTGTCAAGGTGAAGGTGTTTCTTATTTACACTTTCAGTTGCTCACACCAGAGAAACAATGCGATATCTAAACATGTGTGTCTGATTTATTTCACTTAAGAGTAAGGTCTCAAGATGCATCCATTTACCTCGAAATGTCTTGAGCTTATTGTTCTTCATGCAGAGTAGTATAAAATGTATTATATTGGGAAAGGGAAGACAGTGTTCAAATGGGAAGGGGAACAAGGGAAAGTGAAGGGGGAAAGGAAGGAAGGGACAAGGGGAAAAAGAAGAGAATAGAAGGAAAAAAATGGAAACAAAACTTTGGTAAATAAGGAGCAGAAGAGGGGTTGAAGGGAGGGGAGGCAAATGGGGAAAAAAAGAAGCAGGAAGATGTACCACGTACAGGTACAAATTCCCTATGATGAATGTTATCATTTTATATATCTAAAATGTACTACTAAAATAAAAAAAATTTAAGTTTTAAAAGTAAAAATTAAAGTCAATGTGTTTCTAGGGAAAATTTCTCTTTTTCTTCTCCATCCTACGCTGGCATGGGACTGACTTAATGTGGGAACTGCTGTGGAGGATTTAGACTTTCCAAGAAACTCAATGCTCTTCAGAAATGAAGACCTTTTTCTTTTTTTTTGAGGGAGGTTCTGGGGATCGAACTCAGACCCTTGCACTTGTTTGGCAAGTGCTCTACTGCTGAGTCAAATCCCCAACCACCTAAAGACCTTTTTCTTAAGAGATTAAAATTCAGGAAAAGTGTTTTTTAATAAAGCACAGCTATACTAATAATACAAAAACACTTTAAAATTTTGAGGTGGGAAAACCACAAATTCAAGCCCTACCTTGTTAATTTACCATTTAGCAAGACCCTCTCAAATTTAAATAAAGAAATATATATAATTAAAGAACAGGAGCTATAGCTCAGTGGGAGGAACTTGGATTCATTCTCCAATAAAACACACACACGCACACAAGCATGCACACACGGAAATGTCTATCAATTACAAAAAGTGTAAGAGGTACAAAAGAGATCAAAACTGCATAACGAGCTGTAACATGTCTGGGGTTAACTTTTTTAAAGTTAAACAAAAAATATTCAAGCGCAATGTACTTGGAGAGCAATAAGTGGTTTGATGATTTCAAACAGAGGATTATTATAAGTATATATAATGGAAATATCTTAATTGATAAATAAGAAAGTAAGTCAAGTATTTCTGGTGCAAATGAGCTAAACAATGTGAAGAAAGCATTGAAACAAGTTTCTTTCGTTGGACAGAAACTTCCCTACAATCCTAATTGCAAAAGAGAGGAGACTACAATTTTTTTATTTGATGAAAAAATAAAATTTCATAACAAAATCATGAGAGTAACAATATTTAATACACTGCTTATCATTATATTCAAATTAACCACTCAGAGTACAAGACAAAACAAAAAGATCAGACATACCAAAAAGATCCTTACAAAGGAGAAACAGATAATAACCCAAAACATTCTTTTCAATTAACTAAGATAAACTAGCAGAATACATGAAACAAATTAGCATACATATATTAAAATATTTTTGAAACAATGGAATAGGTAATTCGATGAAGTATTTGAACTTCTTACTTCCTTTTTATCTCTCTTCTATTTTCCTCTTTGCGTTTCTCAGGTAAGACAAACCATGTGATATTTGAGCTTGTATGTCTGACTTATTTCATTTAACATTATGTTCTCAAATTGCATCTATTTACCTAAGAATGCCTCAAGTTTATTTTTCTTTTTGGTAGCATAGTACTCCATTGCGTATAAATACTATATTTTCCATATCTTTTCATTTGTTGATGGACATATATGCACGGATCCGTGTAATATGATGATTTTAACTCTTCTAGGAAAATAGCTAGAGGTGAGATAAGTGGGTCAAGTGGAGTTTCTATCTTTAGTTTTTTTTGAAGCATCTCCACAAGGATTTCCATAGTGGTTGTATTAGTTTACATTCCTAGCAACAATGTAGAAGTGTTCTTTTTTTTCCCACATTCTAACCAGCTTTTGTTATTACTAGACTTTTTGGTGATAAATTACAATTTCTAAGGAGGGTGTGAAGAAAGGATGGAGAGAGATTGGTCAATGGATACAAAGTTGCTGAAAGAAGAGAAGAAGTTCTGGTGCTCTAGCACAGTGAAATGAATGCAGTTAATAATATATTATTACTCGATTCACTTAAACTGAAAAAGAAAACCACACGCTGTGTTCCAATATTTCACATAGGTTTCTCTCAGGAACTTTTCGCTGGTCACAATCTTAACTCAAGAGGCAATATGTTGTCCTGGATGGACCTAAGGCTTACAAAAGTAAAGATCTGGCTGTGATGATATAGGCTAGGTCAGTCACGAGAATTGTCTCCTCCAAGAAATTTCTGTTGTAGACAAAGAAAACTCAAACCTGCTTATACACACACAATATTCTTGAATAGGTCAAATCAAATGTTGTTAAGTTCAGTGAACACTTTTTAGTTCTGTTTTACTTTAAACATGTGACAGTCACCAGTAACTCCATCTTGAAATATTCCACTTTATTCCTTTTCAAGGCAAATCACTTATCTTGTTTTCCTCCAACTTCTAGCCACTGCTTGGTCTCCTGCAACAGTTAATACTGATGTTCAGCCTTCTTCTCTTGGCACCCTTTTCCTGATCTCTGAACTACAGTGCCCACTCCTGCGCCTCAAAGACCTGCTGCTGCTGACATCTCAATCTGGATTTCTATCCATATCTGAACACCAGAAGCCCTCCTAAAATTTAACTCATTAAAAATTGATTTCAGCAAACACCTGGAAAACAACAACTTTGTGGAGAAAAATAAAGCAGATCTCCAGGTTAGAGAGCCAGCAAGAAAACTAGATGCCTCAGAGATAGTTGAGAAACTGAACACAATTCAGAGAAAAGAACAAAGCATCTTGTTTCTCCACTAACACAACGTAATCTGTGGGAGGTTGGCAACGCCACAGGCAAACAACCCAGGGTTATTGCAAACTGCAAAAACAGTGTGGGGCTTTCCTCTGAAAGTAACACTTCTACGTAACAGGCTATAGTCGTAGAAGAAATCTAGTGCAGCTTACACCGTATTTAAGACTGTTTCATCAGGAGCCATTCAGGGATGTGGTTAATTGTTTAAACTACAGAGCAACTACACTTTAGGAATTCTGCAGTCACCTTAATACAGTGACTGGGTGAGCGATGGCCACAAGATACACTCACAAAGAGTTGTGAGATAGACATAGACTTTGCTGAGTTAAAGCTCAGACCAGTAAGGACACAAGGATTCTGTTCTCCATGGTGAGCGCCAGGTCAGTCATATGTGATTTTTGGAGGAGGCTGGTTCTAAAAGTGCTGGAATTAGGCCAAGCAGACTGCTTAACCCCCTGAGCTGGATCCGCTGCATACAACCAGCTCAGAACTCAGTGGTCTGTTTGCTTTCCCTGTCTGCCAGCAGGATCAGTGATACACTTTGGTTTGGGCAGTGGCCACATCCTGAGATATGTGGACACAGGAGCCTCTAGAGCAAGGTGACTCCTCACAAACATGAAAGCCCTTAAGCCAGGTGGAGAAAGCCACCATTTGGAGCACACAGAAACTTGTAGTAGCTGGAGTAAACATAGACTAGGGTAGGCCGCACTGACAAACCACGCCCAGCCGGAAATGTATGGCAGGACTCAGCATTCACACACAAAAATGTGAGTGTGGAAACAAAATAGGACTTGGCAGGGATTCACTGTCCCTGCCACGAATCTGGTGGAGTCCGATACTGCAAACACTGGAAAGAAACAACCCAACTAGAAACAGGGGGAGATTTTTGGACTCATTTCTCTTTTTCTTCATTGATTTCTTTCTTTTCCCTCTTTGGGTTTTTCTTTTGTTTCTTTATTTTGCTCTCTGATTTTTTAATTTTATCCTCTTTTCTTGTTCATTTGTTACATTTATATGAATCTATTCATTTTCTTTCACTTGGTAATTATGACAATACTAATCTCACTCTTCTTATTACTCAAATTTTACTTCTTCCATTTTTCCCCTTCCCTACCCACTCCATTCTTTAGTATAAATATTAAGCTTCGTTAATCTTAACGTATTTAGTTCATGTTTTGCTATTGTTGTTGAAATCTTAACTACTGTTAATGGTTGTTGCATTTAGAAGATATTTACTGTATGTCAATATTTTCTTTGTCTTGAACAGGGATAGCTTTTATTGGTTCTTATGTCATGTCAACTTCGAATGTGACTTTGCCTGTATTATCATTGCTGATTATTTTCTTGCTATTTTCACAAGGGCTTAGTTGTTGCTATTAATTGGTTTTTACTATATGCCAATATCTACTTTGTCAATGTCTCATCAACAATACTGTGGTTTATTTCCAGACCCTGGGTGCTTGACAAATTATATTACACCCCCCACTCTTCAAATTAGCAGAAGTGGAGAGACTTTGAGACAGAGACAAAGGTCCCTAGTTAGCCAGGCCCAGAGTACAGCAATAGAAAGCAAATGCTAATGGAAGACGACAATAGTAAACACCTAGCTGAGATTTTAAAAACATACAAAAATTAATGACCAGTTTAGCAAAGTATTAGAGTCAATGAAAAGGTACCAAATAGAAATCCAGGTGATTAAAAACTCAACTGAAAATATGGGCAGCTGAAGTGACTAATGTGAGGACAGAGTATCAGAACCAGATCTGGTAGATGCAGATGACCCCAGCAATAGCTTAAAATGCACTCAGAGATACCTTAAGAACAAAAAGTCATGGAAAATGGAACCAACAGCTGTTAAATAATGCAAAAAAGACTAATTTTAGATTAATTGTTCAGTGAAAAATCAGAAGACTGCACAGTGGCATAATAATATCTCTTTACAGAAATAATAGCAAAAGAAACTTTGCCGACATGAGAAAAGAACTTAACATGAAGATAAGTGAGGCATATAGAACCTCAAATAGTCACAATCAGAAAAGAATTTTTCCACAGCATCATAAGCAAAGTGTCAGAAGTCCAACACAAAAGAGAATCTTAAAACCCAGGAGAGAAAAGCAACAAATGACTTATAAAAGCAAACCCATTAGATTTATAGCAGACTTCACAATAGAAACCATAAATTTCAGGAGAGCTTGGAGTAAAGAGTTTCAAGTCTTAAAAGGAAAAAACTTCCAATCAAGACTGATACATGTTGCAAAACTATCTTTCAACATTGGTGGAGAAACAGCCATTCATGACAAACAACACTTTAAGTAATTCATGACAATCAAGCTAGTATTCCAAAAACTTCTCTAGACTATCCTAGAAAGAGAGGATGAAGAATGCCAACAATGCCAAAATAAATATATCAGGTGGGATGATCAGTTAATCAGAAGGCAAATAAACAGAATGAGGAAGAGGAAAGACTGCAGTGATAGGAACAAGCCAAAAACTTTCAAAAAGAACTCTCAAAATGAATGGTCTCAACCCCAGTCAAAAGACAGAGATTGGCAGATTGGACCAAAAACCAAAACCCAAAGGTATGCCACATAGCAGAAAATCCAAAAAGAAATTTAATCCAAAAAGAAATTCATAGACTAAATTCATAGACATTTAAAGAAGAAATTCACAGATATTTAATCCAAAAAGAAATTCAGAGAGTAAAAATCAAATGATAGCAAACAATATTCCAAGCAGGAGAGGCCCATGAGCAGGCTGGAGTAGCTACCTTATTTTCAGACAAAGACAACTCCAAGCCAAAAATGATCAAAAGAGGCAAAAACGGTCACTACGTATTGGTTAAGGGAACAATTCAATGGGAAAGGATAACAATAATAAATATACATACACCAAATACCAGCACACCCAATTTCATCACATAAACAGGATTGGACAGATAAAAATATCAGATAAACATCAATACAACCATAGCGGGGAACCAACATACCCCACTATCAAAAATAATCAACTAGATAAAAAAATCAATGAAGAAATATCAGACTTGAACCACACCTTCAAACAAATAAATTTAATATATATTTGTAGTGTGCTCCTCTCAAAAACAACAGAATACACATTCTCAGCAGCACATGGAACTTTCTTCAAAGTAGACCACATATGAGTCAAGAAAACATACCTAAATACATACAAAAGAATCAAAATTTCCCCATGTATATTATCAGATCAAAGTGCAATTAAACTAGAAATTTATGACAAAAGAAACCATAAAAATTATATAAACTCATGGATATTAAACAATACATTCTTGAATAATCAATAGGTCAAAGAAGAAATCAAGAAAGAAATTAGACAGTTCCTAGAATCAAATGATAATGCCAGCAAAACACACCAGAATATATGAAACACAATGATAACAGTCTTAAGAGGGAATTTTATAGCTGTGAATACCCACATTAGAAAAATACAAACAGCACAAATAAACAACCTAATGATGCACTTCAAGGTCCTAGAAAAACAGGAGCAGTCCATAGCCAAAGCTAGTACAAGGAAGAAATTTACAAAGATCAGATCAGAAATTAATGAAATTGAGAAAAAAATAATACAAGCAATTGAGGAATAGACAAGTTGGTTCTTCGAAAGAATAAACAAAACAGACAAATCCTTAGGTAACATTATCAAAAAAGCAAAGAAGAGACACAGATAAAATTCACAGGATTAATTAGTAACTACCATGAAAACCTGCACTCCAATAAGTTGGAGAATCCGGAAGAAATACATAGATATGTAGATTCATATGAATTATCAAAACTGAACTAAAAAGAAATAAAAATGCTGAATAACAACAGGTGATGAAATTGAGGCAGTACTTAAGAAAAACTACCAGCAAAGAAAATATCAACACACGGTAGATTCACCACTGAGTTCTACAAGACTTTCAGGGAAGATCTAATGCCAGTATTCCCCACAAAACTTTGATGCAATTGAAAGAGAAGGTGTACTCCCAAATCATTCCTCAAACCTAATATTACCTTGAATTCAAAACAAGACAAAAATTCCTATAAAAAATAAAACTACGTGCCAAACTTTCATAAACATAGATTCAAAAATCCTTAACAAGAACCTGGCAAACATAACTACAACAAATTGCTAAGAAGATCATACAACATTACTAAGTACACTTTATCTGAGGAGGCAAAGATGGTTCGACACACACAATACACCATGTAAACAGAAGCAATCATTGTTTATTTGTCTATTTTTCTCATTTTTGAGTCTGGATAAGTCTTTCGTCTAATATACATTGAAAATAATTCTCCAAGTAAATGGTCTTCTTCCATTTCCTTCATAGCATATTTCAACAAACAGCCTAAAATTTTTATTAAGTCTAATTTATATTATGATTAGTGCTTTTTTCTGTCTAAAATTCTTTGCCTAGCCCAAGGCCACCTCAGTAAGCAAAGGGAGATAGCAACTGGAACCCAACATCCAATAATTCATAATATTATTATTCATCATCATAATAATAATTCATAATATTATGAATAATATTATGAATAATAATTCATAATATTATTAGATAAAACCATCATAAAAGTGATAAGTGGACCAAGTAAACCACACTTCATCTAAGATTCTATTTTTAATGCTTTTCCCCATACTTCTTCTTTTATGACAGTTTCAATCAACGTAAAGAAATGGCCAGCTGGATGTGGTAGCGCACCCCTACACTCCAGCACTCTGGGAGGCTCAGGTAGGATGATCAGAAGTTCAAGCACAGCCTGGGCAACTTAGTGACTTAGACCAGAGACCCTGTCTCACAGCAAAAAAGGGCTGGGGATCTGGGTATGCAGATCAGGGCAAAGGCTCTGGATTCAATGCTCAGTTCAGAAAGCAAGAATAAATGGAGGAAAGAAGGAAGGATGGAAGGACGGAAGGGAGGAAAGAAGGAAGGGAAGGAAAAGGAAGGGAAGGAAGGAAGGAAGGAAGGAAGGAAGGAAGGAAGGAAGGAAGGAAGGAAGGAAGGAAGGAAGGAAGGAAGGAAGGAAGGAAGGAAGGAAGGGAAGGGAAGGGAAGGGAAGGGAAGGGAAGGGGGAAGGAAGGAAGGAAAGAAGGAAGGAAGGAAGGAAAGGAGGGAAGGAGAGAAGGAAGGAAGGAGGGAAGGAAGGAAGGAAAGAAGGAAGAAGGCAGGGAGGGAAGGAAGGAAGGGAAGGAAGGAAGGGAGGAAGGGAAGGAGGGGAGAGAGAGAGAGCCTAAGAAAGCATAAAAATTAATTTTGCTTATCAAAGTAAAACCAAAAGTCCATTCATTGATTCATTTTTAAAACTGATGTTTCTAGCTATCACTTGGGATATTGATTAAAAATGTATTCCTTCTAGAAAACTGAAAAATACTGAATGAAAAAATGCTGAAAATAAAAATGTCATTGTAATGATTTATATAGCTAGTCTTTAAAATTCAATGAAAATAAATGGTCTTTTCTAGTAATGAACTTCCAAATGCTGCCTTGATAATTAACTAGATTCTCAAAATTATTTACTGCCTCTATCAAACTTCCAGATCCTTTCCTGAGGCACTGAGCTGCAAATCTCTCCATAATAGCTCAAAAATAAAATTAAATTTAACTCTTGAAAAATCTCTGAATTATGCCTTAGTCATGAAATAATGTACGACTTTCCACTCAGCGTCTCATAACCTGTTAGCCTACACAAGACCTAACTAGATACACTGAAATGAAAGAGTCCCAAACAAGAACTCGATCTTCATGACACCAACATCACTTAAAGCACTTTTCCGTCATTTGGCCACGACCATCTTAATTTTAAAAATTTCATCTCCTACACCCTTAAAAAAGTAGTTAATAAGAGGTTATATTATATTACTGTAAATACAATCAGATTTTAATGTTTTATCAGATTTCTAAAAGGAAATATGTAAGCACAGCAATATAACAAGAACACACAGCTTTATTAAAACAGAAGTAGACTGGAACTGAGATGTGTGCCCGTATGGAAGATGTATACTTCTGCATCTCTAATATCTGTTAAGAGAGAAGTTTGGAATAAATAATTAATAAAGCCCAGTCACACCAAATTAATTATAATTGCTTTGCATACATCTTGGAATAGTTGAGGTGAGATGGAAAGAGGGTCAGGAAGAACGGATCTACACTAAACATTCAGGCAAATAGACTTAAAACTCACTTTCTTAGAAGACAGGGGAAAAAACCTAGAATTTTACTCTCACTTTTTACAAGACAAGAAAGCCTGGTATTTGACTCTCTGGTTAAAAATATTGAAACAAAAAAGCAAGAATTTATACCTTCTTTACAAATACTGTTCTTCTCTTAGGAAAATATTTTTCTGCTCAAGGTTTTCCTCAAGGCAACTTTGACATCCTTATTCCTCAAGCTGTAGATTAATGGATTTAGCATAGGTACCACAGTGGTATAGAACAGGGAAGACACTTTCCCTTGGTCAAGGGGCAAAAGTGATGGTGGTTTGAGATACATGAAAGCCCCAGAACCAAAGAAAAGAAAAACTGCAATCATATGAGTGCTACACGTGCTGAAGGCTTTGGACCTACCCTCTGTGGAATGAATGTGAAGAATGCTCCACAGGATGAGGGCATAAGAAATGAAGATGGCGACAACGGGTATTCCAATGACAATGCCCACAACAATAAAGACCACCAACTCATTTGCGTAAGTGTTGTTGCAGGAGATCTCAAGGAGAGGAAAGATGTCACACATGAAATGATTGACAAGGTTGTCAGAACAGAAGGTCAGACTCAGTATGTTTCCTGTGTGAGCCATGGCCCCAGCAAAGCCCATCCCATAGACACCTAACAAGAGGAGTGAACACACCTGGGGAGACATGGTGACTGTGTACACCAGTGGGTGACAGATGGCAGCATAGCGATCATAGGCCATTGCTGAAAGGAGGAAAGACTCAGCCATGACAAAGAAGCAGAAGAAGCCAAAGAAGCATAAGAAAAAGAGCTGAGTCATACACCCAGCATGCAAGATCATGTTCCTCTTGGAGATAAAACTCATCAGCATTTTTGGGGTGATGGCAGTAGAATAAGATAAATCTATTATGGAGAGGTTGAAGAGGAAGAAGTACATGGGGGTGTGCAGGTGAGAGTTCAGTGCTATCAGGACAATCAAGCCCAGATTCCCCAGCCGAGGTAGAAACCTAGAAACAGGAAGAAGAGAAAGATCCCGAGTCCTGGCTGGTCCGTTAAGCCTGCAAAGATGAACTCTGTCACAGAAGAGTTCTTGGCCACCATGCTCCTCTCTCAAGTGTGATCTGTGGGGTGAAGAAAAGAGGACAACTTGGAAACAAAGAAACATCACAATGAGTATTTTCTATCTCTCCCCTGTTCTTGAAAAAGGAATCCATCAAGAGAGATTTGAACTTTGGTTGGAGGGTTTTTCCCATTTGCTATAGGTAGCAAACGATCAGGTGACTTTAACTTCCAGAGTACAAATGTGAGGATCAATTCTGCCTGCAGAATGAGAGCTGGTGATGCTCAAGAAAGGGATACCATACTACAAACAGCTATTTGATTTTTAGATTTTGAAGTAAACTCTGCTCCTTCCACTCTGACCTCCGTTTCAGTTGAGGCTTTTCCCTATCTCGAGAGGCAGAAGGCTCTGGTCAGTGTTGTAAGATCCAAAAAGTGAGGTCGTATGTTTGTTGTTTTAATTAACCATTTTTTAATTTTATATTTCAATTAAATTTATTTTTAACGGATACAGAGACTATGTTTTTCGAAGATCTCTTAGCTCAAGTAGCTGCATATTTAATGATATTTTTAAACATTTATTTGAGAGGCTCAGTAATTGGCTCTGTTCTGTAAGAGGCTCTGTTCTAAGAGCTATGGGACAATGCTATTATTCTCATTTTACAGATGAGACAAATGAGGTTAAGAATCCAGCCCAAAATCACAAAAATACAGAACATCATTCCAAAGAAGGTTGGCAGTCTGACTCTTAAGAGTTTGCACTTGTAACTACCAGTTTACATCACAGACCAGGGTCACACAGGCACTCACCTTCCTCATTTAGAGCTGTAGCAATATTCTCTACTGTCTCCTGCCCAATTTTCCTGGGAAGAGCAAAGACCCGGTGAATAAAAGACAGCAGACGAGCATGGAGCCCTCTCCTCCCAGCCTGGATGAAGGATCAGAAACTCTAATTTATCTGGTGACTCTTTCTGCACTGAAAAACATGACTTACATTGTTAACTTACCCAAGGGCACCTGAACTTCCAGAAAGGAGCCTGTACTTGTCCCTTAACTGTAGGTAACAGGAGAATAAGCAGTTTGATTCCCAATTAGAAGTCTCAATGACCTGATTACTGGGGCAGTGACTCCCTCAAGACTACTCCCTCAGGGACCACCCTCCCAAAGAAAGAGAAATGTTTGTTCATCCCTTAGAATTCCTTGAAATTATTTTAGAGATACTTATTTCATTCAACGAACATTTATCAAGTACTATGAAGAGAAAAATTTATTATAAAATGATTTTCATTACCACTTCTTAAATACCCAATAATCTACCTATGATGGTTAACCTTGATTGGTTTGGGAGCCACATGGGGCATTGGTGGAGCACACTTCTGGATGTGTGTGGAAGGGTCAAGGAGATGTGATCTTGCACACTGGCTCCTTCTCTTAGGCACTGTTCCCCTGCTCTGCTTCCCAGCCAGTATGAGCTGTGCAGCTTTGCTCTGCCATGAACCTTCCACCATGATGTTTATGCCTTAAGCCAGATTGCCATGGACTGAATCTCTTGAAATTGTGAGCCAAATTAACTTCTTTATGTTGTACCTGTTAGTATTGTGTCTCGAAAAGAAAGTTCATTAATACAATATTTAACACTGTTTCCCTATGGTGACCTCTCACTGCCAAGATTCAAAGCACTATACAAATATACCCTATTTATTCCTCAAGACAACGATACCTATTTCCTAAGTGAATTGTTTACAGAGATGACATGTTTTGGAGCCTGGAGCCCTGCCTGCTTCTGCGTGCCTCTAAGCCCCTTATCTGAACCACTAGACTGGACTACTTCTGAGATCTTCAGGCTCACTGAAATCTGTAAAGCAAGGCCTTTGTCTCCTCAGAGCTGACAATCTTTTGGAGAATAACAAATAAATATCCAATAAATTTAATAAAACAAATTGATAAGAGCCAGGAAATGTTAGGAAGGTAGATAATGTGATTTAGAAGAGAATACCAATAATTTCTTCATATATTCATTCATTGCAGTATTAATTGCACTACTTCCACTTCAAACACACAAAGAGACTTCTCAGCATCCCTTCCCTGTCTTCTCCTGGGGGATAAGCTCACTGGCAGAGAAGAATCTCTCTTATCAGGTGACTGCTCTCTACTTCTGCCAAGACTGACTTTTCTCTAACTCACTCATCAAATTCCCTTTGGCTCTCTCTGCCTTTCACCCATCTTCTCTGAGCACTTCTTTCAAGCACCTCTATGGTTTTCTTTTGTCTTTTTCTGTCTTCTACCCCCTACTTCCAACCCCTGCCATGACAAAAATTCTCTCTCCTGTGTCTAAATCGCTCAGCTCTTTACTAGTGGAATAAAGGACAGCAAAGCTCAAGCATGCCGATACAGCTTAAAGGTGTACAGAAAGATACAGGAGGAGGAATCCACAGAGAGGACAGTTTGGCACCTAACATCCATTAATACATAAAACTATTACACTAGGAGAAACTGGCACAGGAGAAATGACTGGACTCTGTCTTAGAGTCTGTCTCCAGTTTGAAATTTTAATTGATTTCTGAGATCATTTTAATATTACTTTTCTCCATATTTCCTCTTCTATGATGGTTTCACTCAACATAAAGAAATAGCCCAAGAAAACATTAAAAAGAAGAAATTATTTCTTTTTATTAAAGAAAAAAACAAATGTTTGTTCATTCACTGATTTTTTTATATTGGTATTTCTAGTCATTTAGCATCCTGGATGTTTAGGGGGAAAAATTGTCCTTCTAATAGAACACTGAAAATGGTGAATAAAAATGCCAAGAATAAAATACTACTCTGGCCTTTAATATTAAATGGAAATAAACTATCTTTTCTAACAAACAGCTGCTGAATTATGCCTTGATATCTAACTAGGTCCCCAAAATTATCTACTGCTTTAAAATTCCCATACCTTTATGTGATTAACCTGAGCTACAGATTTCTCCATTTTGGTTGAAATACCCAAAATAACTTTTCAAAACCTACAAATTTTGACTCTTTTAGTCATGAAATAATGTATGACTTTCCACTTAGCATCTTTACAATCCTGAAGCCTACAGAAGTCATACTTCTCTAGACTGAGGTTAGAGGGTTCCAGATGGCCTCATCTCAACACCCTGTGTCGCACACCATCTTAACACACTTCTCTTGCCATTTGACCAAGACCAGCTTAAGAAAATTTCTTATCTCCTACCCTGATAAATAAATGTGGTATTCAGGGGCTGGGGATTTAGCTCAGTGATTAGCGTGCTTGCCTTGCAAGCACAAGGGCCTGAGTTCGATCACCGGCACCACAAAAAAAAATATATAAATAAATAAATAAATAAATAAATAAATAAATAATGTGGTATTCAAAAGTCACTTATCAAGAAGTTACATTAATTTCTGTGGATAGAATCAGATTTTTATATTTTATCATACTTTTCAAAGAAAATCTATGAATGGCAGCAATAAAAGGAGAAAATTGTGCATAAAGGAAAACAAAGTACACTGGAATCAGCAGCCTGGATTGGAGCCCCATGTGTAGCAACAGATAGCTGTGTGCCTATCATGACATATGTAATATTTCAGTCTCCAGGATCTGTCCAGTGAGGAGGCTAGATTAAATGACTTATAAGGCCCAGTCCAGATTAAATGATCTATCGTAGAAAATTTGCACAAAATAAATAAATCTTGCAATAGTTGAGGTGAAACAAGGGTCAGGAAAAATACATCTGCACTAAACATTCATCCAAATATAAAGATTTAAAGTTTTCTTTCTCTGCAAGTGAAGGGGGAAAAAAGAACCTAGAACTTGACTTCCTCATTAAAAAATACACAATGTTGAGGGGTGCGGGGGGCTTCATGGACAGCTAGACACTCTGTGCTCATGCAGGACAAGGGTTGCTGCCACCAGGGACATGCAGGATCCCCATCCTGACCCCTCCCCAAGCTCCAAAAATTTAAAAATCCATAACTCTGCCAGTGCCCTCACAGCCCCACATCCCAGGTCCACTCTGACAGGCCTGCGAACCAGTGCAGGGAGCCACCATGAGTGTAAGCAGGTCTTTAAATTCTAGGAATGAATCTCAGGACCTCCTGCAGTTTCTTCTCTCTTAGGATTCTATCACTTTTGCTGGTGTTTCTGGGGGATTTCATCAACGCTCCCTTTCAAGTACTTGCTTATTATACTTAGGGAGAGATCTAGTAGCTTTTGCAAGTCCCTTGATTTTCTGTCCTCTCATTCAAAATTAAAAGATTCATCTCCTTGCATGACTTCTAGCCACTTGTCACACAACCACACACGCAAAAGCATAAATAAGGAGTAAAGAAGATGCAAGAAACAACTCTACCTGTGAAGAAAGGTACACGAAATGCCCGGAAGATAGTGAGTGGAGATGCCAAGATCATATCTCTATAGTGGGTACTGAGGAAACACAGTCCAGACTGGAGCAGGGCAGAAGGTTGCAGGAAAGACTTCCTCAGGAAAATAAAATTGACAGAAAAGCTAATGGAAATGAACTGCTTAAAAGAAGGCAACTGGCAGAGTTTGAGATTGAATTATTGAGAATCACAATGGAAAACCTAGAGGGAAAAAACAGGTAAATGATATGGTACAGACTTGTAGTGCTCACTCCTACCTAAACTGTTCTTTTCTTCTGGACAAATGGGAGGAATGTATTTCCTTCCCCTCTTACACTTGGACACAATCATGTGACTAGTCCTGACCAGTGGATTCAAGGAGTTACATGTGGTAATTTCTTTTTTTTTTTTTTTCTTTGAGACAGGGTCTCGCTATGTAGTTCAGGCTGGCCTTGAACACACTATGTAGCCCAGGCTGGCCTCGGACTGGTGGTGGTCCTCCTGCCTCAGCCTCCAGAGTGCTGAGATTACAGGAGTGCACCACCACACCCAGCTGATGTGGTAATTTTCAAACAAGACCAAATTCTTTAACATTCTTCCTGTAGTTTTTTACTATAGTATAACCTCTTCTATCCTGACTAATATGCAAGATAATTAGCTCTAAGGAAAAGGAAAAGTTGCGCAGGAAAGAAAATGAAGTCTCACTTTACTCCAGGGTTAACAATAAAAAGTATCTATGTGGTCAAAGAAAAATGCTAAGAAATGAACTTATGAAAATTATGGTTTGGGGCTGGGGATTTGGCTCAGTGGTTAGAGTGCTTGCTTTGCAAGCACAAGGCCCTGAGTTCGATCCCCAG
>QZML01000653.1:2207697-2221902 GCA_016801275.1 Hystrix brachyura
CAAAAAAAAAAAAAAAAGAAAATTATGGTTTAATATTAGCAAGTTAGGGGAGTGGGAAACAGGAGAATGCACAATAAACACACAAGTAACTTCGTTAAAAACTCAAACTGAGACAGAGAGACAGAGACAGAAAAAGAGAGTCAGTCCATCTTTTCAACTGCCTTGAAAATAAAAGCTGAATAATTTCAGAGATAGAATGAGAGAAAAAGGAAAAACATCAATCGTGCATTCCAGGATGTGGAGAGATCTATGAAATTATATGGAACGAAGGAGTCTCAAGAAAGCCATATAAAAGCAGACAGCACTCACAGAAATGATGGGAGAATTATAACTGAGAAAATGAATTCTTTAGTTATTTCAGATCATATATTCCCTGGGTTAGGGGCTGGGGATTTAGCTCAGCGGTTAGAGTGCGTTCCTCACAAGCACAAGGGCCTGAGTTTGATCCCCAGCACCAAAAAGAAAAAAAAAAGTGAAATCCTTGGGTTATACAGAAAATAAAGTAGTCTTGAGAAGCTGGACACGGTCTCATTATTGTCCTGCAAGAGATACCTGACAGCATTGGAATAAGGACTTGACTCCTTTGTATTTCCTGGTACCATTACCACTTTGAAGACAATTAATGAAGCTAGAAACATTTCTTATTAATTTCCAAATAAGCTATTTTGATTTTCACATATAACTTGTTCTACATTACAAAATCCACTAAAAAGTACAATTTGAATTACTATCAATTTAAAGGTATTGCTTTGTTTTTGTCTCTGAAACAAGAGTCTCACTGTATTTTCCAAGCTGAAATCCAATTCGAGATCCTCCTGCCTCAGCCTCCCAAGTGGCTGAGATTATGGGTGTGCATCACCATACGACTAATTTAAATACTATCAATATAAATACAGTATTCTCTAGAAAATGTAAATGATTACATATATATATATATAGTGTGCATTTGTGTGTGTCTGTGTGTGCAAGGATTCAGCCCATTATCCCTTTTGACTTTATAAATACCTACTATAAATATTGAAAGGAGGAGCCGGAGATTTAGCTCAAGTGGTAGAGTGCTTGCCTAGAAAGCCAAGGCCCTGTGTTTGATCCCCAGCACCCCCAAAGAAAATATTGAAAGGAAATAAGCTTTCTAAAATTTCTCTCTTTTAGCTGGGTGTGGTTGCGCATATCTGTAATCCTAGCATTTGGAAGGCTGAGGCAGGAGGATTGCCATGAATTCAAGGCCAGCCTGGACTACATAGTGAGACCCTGTCTCAAAAAATAAATAAATAAGTAAATAAATTTCTCTCTTTCATTCTCCCATTTCCTCAGCATTTGAATGCCACCAGGGCACAACCTAATAGGTTATGAACTTATTAATTGACTCATTTATTTATTCATTTACAAACATTCATAGGATTTGGGCATGCCCTGTTTTAAACACAAGGGATACAGCATATGACAATAAAAATACAGATGAAAATCCTTGCTCTCGTGAAGCTTATCTTCAAATAAGCTGCAAAAAAAAAAAATGATACACACTGTCAGAATGTGTTAATTGCTACAGAAAATAATAAAATATAAAAGCTGAATAGAGTGGTGGACGGTAAGAAGACATCACTGTCAGATTTGGGGAGAGGGGTGTGCCGGGGGTGGAACACACGGCCTTGCCCTTGTAGGCAAGCGCTCTACCGCTTGAGCTAAATCCTCAAAAACTAAAACTATGCTGGAAGTTGTAAAGTATTCCAGATCTTGCTTTGTATCATCTTTTTCCTTACAAAATCTGTGCCAACTATCAGGTCTTTGCTTGCTAGCAACAAAACTGACTTAAAGACCTTAATCAAAAATGTAAGTCACTAGAAGCGTGTTTGAGGCAGAGAGACTTGGGATAAAGCAGGCTTGGAATGAAGCAAAAGAACCCCGGAAGCCCGTGTAGTCCACATGGTGCTTCTGCCTTTTTCTCCTCGCTCACCCACTGCCATAAGAAGCTCCCTTGAATACTGAAACTTTCATGTCGGCAAAGTTCAGTCACAGGGATTAGAACCAACAAAAAACTTTCGTGACTCATTCAGTGCAATCATGAGAAGTGTCATCACCCCTCTTTCATCCCTTGCTTCCGGTACCACAGCTTCTGCTTACGGAGAAAACACCACTTACTGTGCGACTCGGGAATTGCTGGGGATCTTTAGCTACTTCTTTCCCACCTCTTCCTCTGGGGGAAAGCAGCTGGCAATTAGTAATACACTAGAAGTTCCACAAATGGGAGAGTTCCTTTTTCACCAGCCGCAGACTGGTGAATCGGAGAACATCGACTCATGGTGAGCACGCAGATCGCACAGTCATTTGATGTTCCATAGCTGGGCCTTTAGTCTCTATCAAATCCAAGTCATAAGCTGAGAACTAGTTTGCAGAAATATAATAGCCTTTGACAAAAAGTGTGCCTTAATTCCAAAGTGCCCCTCCTGTAATAGTCTCGTGGGGGCTTCCCTGGGCATAATAGAGCATCTTATTCTGCTAAATTAGGCACTTTAAAGAGGTACCATTAGATCTGATGGCCCGTGACCCAGACAGCCAAGTTGTTTGCATTATAGCTTAGATCAACCAATGGATTTCTCTTATTTTCAGCCATTTTTGTTTTCTTTTCTATTTGTTTATTTTGACCACTCCAAGAGCTCGGCTAGAAGTCCAATGTGCTCTCCCTTGCGCCACAGAGCCAGTTTCCGTTTGTTTATTTTGAAACTGTGTCTTGCCCTGTAGTCCAGGCTGATCGTGAACCCTTGGTGATCCCCTGCCTCAGCCTCCCAACTGCTGGAATTATAGGTATGTGCCACCACACCCAGCACTTTCAACCCTGTAAACCTTGTAGCCTTTTTGGTCTCTCACTTAGTGGGTCAGAGAAGCACATTACATTATGCAAGTTCCAAAATTCAAAAAGGTCCATCAAATATTATGCATTTTCTTCTTTTTGTGCTGAGGATTAAACTTAGGGCCTTGTGTTTGTGAGGCAGGCACTCTAGTCACTGAGCTAAATCCCCAGCCCCTTATCCATCAATTTTAAGGAAATTGTGCAGGATACGTAAGTCAAGGTTGGAAGTTGTTATTTTTCAGGGTTTACAACACTTCACCCCAAGCCCTCCTGGCCTTTAAGGTTTGTGTAGAAAAGTCTGGTGTAATTCTAATAGGTTTATCTTTATATGTGAGTCATTGCCTTTCTCCAACAGCTTTTAAGATTTTGTCCTTGTGATGGACTTCTGATACTTTGAGTGTAATGTGGCATGGAAAGTTGCTCTTTGGGTCATGGCTATTTGGGGTTCTATATGACTCAATTATCTGCACGTTTATTTCTTTACCTATATTTGGGGAGTTTTCAGCCATTATCTCTGTAAACAGGTTTTTTATGCTATTAGTATCATCTTCTGATTTTTCACTTATTCTAATTACCCTTAGATTAGTCTGCTTTGCATCATCTAGCAGCTGTTGGATCTATCTTTCATGTTCTCATGTTGTGTTTAAGGTGTTTTTAATAGTTGTTCTTTAAAGGTATCATTGTTTTCTAGTTCTGCATTTCTGTCCTCACACTGGTCACTTCTGCTGCCCATATTTTCAATATAATTTTTAATCTCCTAGATTTCTGATTGAAATCTTTTTGTGGATTCTAATTCTTTGAGTCATTTTTCATGTTTTGTATCATTTTCTTTAGCTCACCCAACTTATTAGTGTCTTCTGAAAGTTTCTGAATCATACTGTTTATTACTTCCACTATTTGTTTAGTTACATCTTCTGTGATCCCACTGAGTACCTCTTTGATCTGTTTTCTAACTTCCTGCTATCCTTTCAAGTAATTTAAGTGTGCAGTTTATCTGTTCTGCCACTTTGTTCCCCCTGGATTGGTTTTCAAGGAGTTGGGAGTTCGGGAAGGCATTTGTTGCCTAGTCGTCTCATTTTTGTATTAATTTATTTGTTTGTTTTGTGCTGAGGTGTGTGGGTGCTTATACTGTAAATATTTTGTTGCTAGCATAGAGATCTCTTTAGCTGCTTTTGAGTGATGTGCTTTGGGCATGGCTAACTATAATTCTTTGCCTCAGCCCCAAGATCTGACCATCTTGGTTAATTTGGGAGAGGGGAATGCTATATAATTATCCTCAGCAACCAATTTCTCTGGGAATGTACTCTAGTATTATTAAGGTGACAAAGGTAATCTGAGTGTTGTCTGAGTGACAATTGTGTAATATTATATATCAAGCAAATCAGCTACATTAGTATCGTCCAAGACAAACTGGATATTAACATACCATAGGACTCAATTATGTACCACCCTTAACTCTAGAGAAGAAATCTATAGTTTTGATGTAAACATTTAGACAACCCAAGTATTGACTTACAGCTAGTATGTGATAAATGTGACAGCTTTATCTCTCCTAATGGTAGAAAAGTATTCAACAGTAATTTTACAGAGTTAACTATCAAAAGATTAACAAAGTTTTATGGTTATATGGTTAAAGATATAGTGTTTGGTAATTGAAGAATGCAAGTGGAAAATTTTAAACCTAAAACAATATGATATGAAAAGGAGGAGAGACAAGTGGCACAGAATATCTTATTGGAAGTAGAAGAATGCTCATTGAATTAGGTAAAAGTGAGAGAAAAAAATAATGAGAAATAGAAGCTTAAAAAAGAGAGAAAAAATAATGTAGGAAGTAAAAATAAGGGAGAAAAATCAAAAGAAGAAAAATTAAAAGCTGGAAGAGAAAAAAGGAATAAAAGTAAAAAGCAAGGAAGAAAAACAAAGAAAATTTCCCCAAGCTCCAATAAACTTGTGAAAAAGAAAGGAGGAAAGGAAGAAAAAGAGAAAAAAAAAGCAAAACAAAACAAGTCAAAAAAAATGCACTAGCAAAAAAAAAAGAAAAATGCACTAGCAAAAAAAGAAAGAAAGAAAAAAGAAAAAAAGAAATTTGTGATTTCAAAATTGTGGTTTTCTTCTGGAATCTATAATTTTGGGGCAGTGTTCAACTTAAGACATATCCCTGTTTATAATGGTACATAAAGAAGGAAGTCAGACCCCATATCTGTGCTGGATTCAGGCACCAGCAGGCAGTAGGACTCTGGTGAGGCACCAATGCTGCAACCTTTAAGTCCAGAGCAATGCAGGCTGAGCCTGACCTCTGGTCCTGGGTGCAGGACTTGTGTCCTTAGCTTAAACCCTTCAAAAGGGTCTTTCTCCAGCCCGACTGTGGCTCCTTGACTGCAGTTATCTACCACGACTGTCTCTCACCCAGTCACTGTGGGACTGTAACACAAGGAGCCCTGAATTGAAGCTATTCCACAGCTTCCCTGAGTCCTGGGTTCAAACAACCTTTCCCAAGAATGGTGCCTGATGAAGCACTCTCCAGAGGATATGATGGGTACTTGGACTGGAGTCACTCATCAGCTGCTGCCTGTTGAAAGACTCCCACAGCAGCAGAATCCCACATGCTCCCTGCTGCTCACTGGTCCATTCTGCTGTTGCCTTCCTCCCTGAAGCCCACTGAGTCCCCAACTTCCACCTTTTTTAGATTTTTTTTTTATGAAAATAAAATTTCACAGTCAAATAATAAGAGAAGATCAACAGTTATTCCACTATGTATCATTACCTTCAAAGTACTTACTCAGAGTACAAGACATAAACCTAAAAGATTCTTACAAAAAGAAACAGATAAGAGCATCTCTCTTTTCCATGAACTAAGAAAATCTAGTGGTACAAATGAAACCAATTAGCACATACACTGAAATATTTTTAAATGGAATTTAAATAGAATTACAATGGAATTTGTAATTTGGGGAAATACATGAACTTCTCGATTTGTCTCTGTAGGCTTAGTCTCCCTTTCCAACAAGGCACAAGTCAGGAGCTGGGGAGAAAGTGCAGATTGCCCCTCCCCTTTTCTTCATTGTGTTCTATCTCTGCAATTTTTCTCTAGGTTTTAATTGTCCTGTCAGATCCTTCTTGGTTCTTGGGGATCTATGTCTCTCTTTTTTTCTTCCCCAAGTTATTTTCCAGCGTCTGCATTCCAAATCTTAGAGAGGCAAAGTTGTTGTTGCTTATCACTCCAAAATTTTCTCAGAAGGCCCACAATTTGATGTCTTGAATCAATTGAAAGTCCTCACCTTTCGTAAGTTGATGAGGACACACCATAAAGTTTTTACGACCCTGCCTTTCCATTGGATATCACTCAACAGCAGTGCTCACTGTATTTTTGATCACACCTCATAGAGACAGACATAAAAGAGTACTTTCTAAAAATGGCATAATGATGGGATAAGTGTACCAGGAGAGAGGGTTTACTGGGGAGGGAGATAGAAGTATGTCTTTCACTGTAATAATTTTTTTTTAAGATTTAAACATTCACCATATATTTTGACCACCCGCAGTCAATATTAATAAACAAAACATTGTATCTCCTTTTTCAAATACTCTTCCTTTACTGAGAAGATATTTTCCTGCCCAAAGATTTCCTCAAGGTAATTTTGACAGCCTTATTCCTCAAGCTATAGATTAATGGGTTTAGCATAGGTACCACAATGGTATAAAACAGGGAAGACACTTTCCCTTGGTCAAGGGGCAAAAGTGATGGTGGTTTGAGATACATGAAAGCCCCAGAACCAAAAAATAGAGAAACCACAATAACATGGGAGCTGCAGGTGCTAAAAGCTTTGGACTGACCCTCTGTGGAATGAATATGAAGAATGCTTGACAGGATAAGGGCATAAGAAATGAAGATGGTGCTAATGGATATTCCAATGCCAATGGCCACAACAATAAAGACCACCAACTCATTTGCATAAGTATTGTTGCAGGAAAGCTCAAGTAGAGGAAGAATATCACACATGAAGTGATTGACAAGGTTGTCAGAACAGAAGGTCAGACTCAGTATGTTTCCTGTGTGAGCCATGGCCCCAGCAAAGCCCATCCCATAGACACCTAACAAGAGGAGTGAACACACCTGGGGAGACATGGTGACTGTGTACACCAGTGGGTGACAGATGGCAACATAGCGATCATAGGCCATTGCTGAAAGGAGGAAAGACTCAGCCATGACAAAGAAGCAGAAGAAAAAGAGCTGACTCATGCACCCAGCATACAAGATGATGTTCTTCTTTAAAATAAAACTCATCAGCATTTTTGGGGTGATGGCAGTGGAGTAAGATAAATCTATTATGGAGAGGTTGAAGAGGAAGAAGTACATGGGGGTGTGCAGGTGAGAGTTCAGTGCTATCAGGACAATCAAGCCCAGATTCCCCAGCACGGTGACCAGGTAGAAACCTAGAAACAGGAAGAAGAGGGGAATCTGGAGTCCTGGCTGGTCAGCTAAGCCTACAAGGAGAAACTCTGTCACAGAAGAGTTCTTGGCTACCATGCTTCTCTCTTGAGTATGATATGTGGCATCAAGAAGAGGACAATTTGGAAATAAGCATCAAAACAACCCGTCTATATCTATCCTTTATTCCTGGAAAAAGGAATCCACAAAGAGAGATTCGAACTTTGGTTGCAAGACTTTTCCCATTTGCTATGGGTAGTAGCAAACTACCATGAACTTTAACTTCCAGGTTACCACACCAGTCTAAACGTTACTTCCAGAACAAGAGCTGGTGCTGCTCACAAATGGGGTGCTACAATCCAGTGTGGTGTCTTTTATATTTCAAAGTCAGTCTCTTTACTCTGTCCTTCCCTCCCTGCCTCCACTTCAGATGCTGTTTCTAGGCCTCTTCGCTGTCCTGAAAGGCAGAACTCAAAGTAGCTCTGGGTCAGGGCTGTAAGAAGAAAAAGGTGAGGCAGTATTTCTGTTTTTAATTCAGTATTTTAGATTTTTATTTTATTTTTATTTTTTTAAATAAATGCATTTGTATTTGTGTTTTTCCAAGATGTCTTAGTTCAAGTGGCTGCAGCACTAAGAATATTTTTGAAAGCTAAAAGTTACGTGGAATTTACTGCAAGAGGCTCTGTTCTGAAACCCATGTGACAATATCATTATCCTCATTTTACAGATGAGATGACTAAAGTTGAGGAACTAACTCAAAAATGATAAAATTGAAAAATGAGATTCAACCCAAAGTAGATCTTTCATAGTGCCACTCTTACAGTGTTACATGACTGACCTCTTAACATGACTGACCAGGTTCAGCTCTTTGTTTCTTTAGAGCTGTCACAACATACAGTACTTGACTGTCTCTTGTCCAAGTTTTCCTGGGGAGGATAAAAACCTGGTAAATACAAGAAAACAGCTTTGAGCTCAGCCTAGATGAATGAATCAAAACCTCTTGTTAATTTACCAAAATACCCCCTCCCACCACCACTTCCAGAAAAGAGACAGCACCTATTCCTGCCCCATGGATAACAAGGGAATAAGGAGTTTGATTCTGGGTTACAAGTCTCACCAACTTGATTATTAAGACATTGACTCCCTTAGAACTATTTCCTCTAAAACTGCACTGCTTAAGGAAGAAAAATATTAGTTTATCCCTTGGAATTGATGGATATGGCTTTTAGAAATAATTCTTTCATTCAAGTAAGGATCCTTCTGTATTTCTAAGAGAAAAAATATTGTGGAAAAAAAGATTTTGATTACCATCTCCAATAACGTACCTGACATAGTGCACTTATACTGACTCCTAGCTGCCAGGAACCCAGCCACTCTACAAATACATTCCATCTGTTCCTCAAGGTGATACCACTTCAGACGTGACACACTCACAGAGATGTGTTTCAGAGCCTAGAGTTATGCCTAGGTCTGTCCGGCTCCAAGTCCCTTCTCTGAACCACTACATTAAACTATCTTGGAAGGAGACCCACTAAAATCCATAAAGCAGGGTTCTCGCCTTCTTGGATCTGAGACTCTCTTGGAGAATAATAAATAAATATTCAATAAATTTAGTAAAAAGAATTATAAAAGCCAAGAAATTCTAACACAGAGGATTATTGGAATTTACAATAGGACACTGAATAATTTATTCATATTTCAACTCAGTCCAGGAATTAATTGCACTACTCCCAGCTTCAAAAACTAAAAGGGATTTCTCTGATCCCCTTCCCTATCTTCTCATGGAGGGTAAGTTTAAAGGTAATAAAAAGACCTTATCAGGTAACTACTCTCAATAAATACCAGCCTTTCTCTAAACTACTAATTAGTTAAAATTCTCATTGACTACCCCTGCCTTCCACCCATATTCCTTAAGCAATTCTCCCAACAACCTGTTTGGTTTCCTTTTGTCTTTTTCTGTCTTCTACTGCTCACTTCTAACCTCCGCCTTGACAAAACCTGTCTGATGTATGTCCCAATCTCTCAGGTCCTTGTTTTCTATCTATAACAACAAACCCACAACTCACAGAATTTTAACTTCAAAAGACTAAAGATATTATCTTCTGTGTTTCCCAAACCTATAGCTGAGCAAAATAATTACCTAGAGTGGTTATTGAATAGAAATCTGAGGCTTACCCAGGCCTCCTGGATCAAACTCTCTCTGGGTATGAAAATGGTCACCACATTTTTAAAAAATCTTTCTAAGTATTTCCAGTGCCAGAAACTTGGGAGTTCACACAATTAACATTCACCCTTACCCTACAGGCAAAGACACTGTGGAATCCTAAGGAAGTCAAGCCACTTGCCCAAAGTCACAGAATTAGTTTAAGTCCCTACATTCCTAATCTCTCCTTACCTGTAAAAACATATGGCCTTCAATTTGGCTGGAATCCAAAGCACAGTAGTGAAACCATAAGTGAGTGAACATCACATTTCAGGAACAAGGGAGTAGCTAGTATTACACTTTCTCTTGGAGCACTAACAGCTTTTAAGACTACAAAAACATATAGAGCTACTATGTGAAAACTTTGGAAACCTGACAGGAAAGGATGAAATTCTTTAAAGAAGATAAGACAATGAGGTGACTACCATATTCGCCACCAACCTTCTTCCTAGAGGCAATTTCCAAACTAAGAATAGTGAAGTGGAGCCCAAGCAAATGACAACAACCTCTATTATTCTAATAAAGAAGGCCAGAGTTCAAGGATGCTAAGACAGCTGGAATGTGTAAGTCAGTGAGGAAAGAGCCACAGGAAGGACCCTTCAGATTCTCAGCTAAGCATTACATTTTGGATGTGTAGCCAAGGATTCCACATGTCTAGAAACAAGAGCTGCTGGGACATTAAGAACTGGACTGAGATCACAGAGAATGCATAATGCTAGAAAGATTTTAAAATTCTGACCGGGTGGGAGTAGATAGATTTTGATCAACAGCCATTTAAATGAGATCTCTGCAAAGCCTTACACTATGAGTAAGCCATATATTATGAGTATGTCCTTAGGCTAAAGACAAAACTGAAATACAACTGTCAAAACAACAGGAGTAAAGTGATCTAATAAATCAACTTCATCCTAGAACAAAATCGAACACTGTAGAAATGATAAAAGAATTCACTGTCTCTACACCATATCTAAAATGTCCAGCCTCATAGAATCAAAAATTACTAGAAATACAAAGAATTCAGAAAGGTGATCCATAATCAAGAAAAAAAAAAAGAAGTACATTCATAAAATTGTTCCAGATGAAAGCTCATATTTGCAGGAAGAAATGTGGCCACTGGAAATATATGGGTATATGTAAAATGTTACCTTTAAATTTCTTTTCAAAATTACTTTGGCTTTAAAACAATAATTTATCATGGACTTATAATAGATGGAGAAGTAAAATATGTAAGACAACAACAATATAAAATAATAACACAAATAACACACTAAAAAATTATAGGGGAGTATAGCTAAAATTCCAACAGAAGTTGGATAGGAAGAATAACTGCTAATGTTCTATGGCACAATAGGGTTACTAAAGTTATAAATATTTAAATGATATATTTCAAAATAAACTCTAAAAAATTTTGAATGTTTTGAACACACACACACAATATTTGAGGTGATGAATATGCCAGTTACCCTGATCTGATCATTATATATTGTATATACATATTGTATACATACTACATTGTACCTCTAAATATGTACAGCTATCATGTCAATTAAAATATTTTAAAAATTCAACATAAGACCTAAAATGAAATACAAAAAGATTCAAATAATCCAAGTAGGGAAAAGTATTGGATTAATGTTTTAAAAATTAATCGACAATTTCACTTAATAGAAGAGTAAAACCATATAAGCACCTTATTAGATGCAGTAAAAGTGTTTGATAAAAGTCAATACTTATTCATCACAAAGATTATCAGCAAAGTAGTTGGAATACAGAGAAACGTCCTAAGCCTGATTAAAGATGTCTATTGAAAACCTACAGCTAATGTCATGCTCAATAGTAAAGTACTGAATATCTTCACTATAACATCAAAAACAATGCCCCTTCTCATAAATTCTGTTTAATTTTGCATGGAAAATTCTAGCCCATTTGATAAAGAAAAAGCATGACACTTCTCAACAATCAGTCATAGGTCCAGGAAATGACCCTTAAATAGTCTGACACTAGTCATAGCAGTCCTTAAATTAGAATACCAGAATCCCTGCTACAGAGATAAAATATGCTGTACAGTACAGCCAGCAAAGTAGAACCAAGATTCAGGATCTGCATGGCTGAAGAATCCTTGCTCTGCCCACCCATGGTTTCTTTTAAATTCACACAAGTGTAGGAACCCAGCTGCTTGTCAAGCCCCCTGATGATCATGGCACCAATTACTGTATGTTTATGTGTGTGCACACATGAGTGTCTGCTTGCATATCTACCTCTGTGACACGTTTTCAGCCAGTGCTCCACAATAATGCTGTATCATCTGCAGGCTGACACAAAATTTTGCCTATTCTACAGTAAGTCTGATAAATCCCTCTTGATCTTAATCCCACTACAAGTAAATTATTAATGAAGAAAAACAATTAACTATCATAAAAGCCCTCAGAGACCCAAAGGCAGAGAAGATCTGAGGGATTCATTAAAGATTTCCTTTTCTCTAAATGCCATAGAGGTGTTTGTCTGGATAATGCAATAGCAGAAAAAGCTCCATTGAACAGATGTCTTTTCAGTATTATGGCCATGAAAACTTTATTTCAAATGCATTTAAACTATGGCTTCTGCAAAGTCAAATTTATTGATAATTATCACTTGCAGTATAAGCAAGAAAGAGCATAGAAAGAAATATTGTGACTGTTCATTTTGATAGAGAATCTTGCTTTTTCAAAACCTGAATTTCTGCTTAACGAGTGGCTTCTTTGCTTTAGCTATTTCTAGAACTTATCTAACATACAGTGTATATTTATACATTATACATATTACTACATAAAAGTGCATGTCTGATCCTTAAACATGTATTCAATGTCTTTACATATATGCCTCAGAGTTTTGGTAAACAGAGAGCTCGGAATGGCCCCAAATGAGTCATTCATTACTACACACAAGAGAAACACAAGAACATGCCCTAATTCCAACAAGAAGCACAGAGCCTGGCTGGAGAGAAACCACAGTACCTCGTAGGACATGATTTGAAATAGCCTGCCCTCAAGAAAGTAAATAAAATTAATTTCATTAAATATGAGTCATATGGGTCAGTATTCTGCATAAAGTTCAATTAATCTTTAACTTATTTATTACTTTATAATTTTAGGTTTAGGGTAAAAAGTCATGGTTCATGTTCTGGAGTGTCAGAGAAGCACTCTGCTACCATCTGTGCTTCACCTGTCCTCTCCTCAAAAATATTTCATCTTTCCCACATTCTAGGCATTTATTTATTTTTTAAGTGCTTGGAAAGCTCATCTGTTCAGCACCTTTGTCTGTAAGGGTATGTTCCAAATTTGTGGCTTTAGCCCTCTTATTTCAGTTTAGTTCATAAACTGTGTCCAGTCTTCACTACATACTTCCAACGGGCTGGCCTCTGGTCTCTTAGGATGCTATCTTCACTGCAGTACCAATAAGGTGAGTGCCTGTCAACTGGCCTAGAACAGTCGAAGGTATGCCTGTTGTTCCAACAAAATCATTACCAATGCCCACTTTCTACTCCCTAAGCTTTCAGAACATGAACTTTGGAATCAGACTAACCTCAGTACAAATCTTGGCTCTACCTCTTACTAAATATGTGACCTTAGTAGGAGTTTAACTTTTCTCTGAACTTTAATTCCTTAATCATAAAATTAAGATAATAATATCTCAAAGGAATGCTGTAATGAATAAATGGTGCTAATTATAACATGTAGAAGCCATAAAGTGAAGTAGATTTTTAAATTATCTATCTTAACAACAATGATGCTCTATATAGATTGGGGTGACAGAATAGACTAAAACAGAGTGGTAGTTAGCCAGGGAGGTGAACTAGAAGAGTTCCGATAGCAGTAAATATAGAAAGAGACATTTTAACGGAATAACTAACATAGATTGATGTCCCAGTGGTACAAGAGAGATGGATGGAAAAGAACAAATCAAATCTGACTGTTAACTGAAACTCAAAGAATCAAGAACAGGATGACAAAAAGGGACTTTTTTTTTAAATGAAAGGATAATGAACTGAATTTTAGACAAGAGCACAAAGTGCTAGCAAAGTATTTAAAAGGTGAAGATCAGTAAAAAGTTGAAAATAGAACTTCAGACCATAGAGGAGAAAAAGGAAGATACAAATTGGAGAATTTTCAGAACAGAGGCGATGACAAAAGCAGATCAATACTGAGTTTATTATATTTCCCTATAAAAATCTTTTCTGTGATCTGTATCTTTACTTGCCATGTGTAAAATATTTAGTCATTTCTTTTGAAATAATTTCCTGTTTCCACCCCTTTTTCTAGAACTCTACTTAACATTTGTATTAATTGGGTATTCCATGGATTACTTAGCCCATTCATTGTATCTCTGAGTGCTTTAGCTTTAATAGTTTCTGTCACTCTATCATTGTGTGCTATTAAGCCCATTGAGTACATTTTTCATTTTTTATATTGCATTTTTCATCTATAGATGTATTATATCACTCTTTTTTATATCTTCTAGTTATATTTTCGTGGTGTTCATATTTACTTTTAAATCCTTTGGAAAATCTGTAACAGCTGTTATCAAACTCTTGTGTCTTAATTTAATCAAATCTGTTATTTCTGTTTCTTTTCCTCCTGGTTTTGGGACATATTTTCCTGCTTATCTGAATGCTAGAATTTCTTTTTTCTTTTCTTTCCTTTTTTTTTTGTGTGTATGTGTGTGTGTGTGTGTGTGTGTGTGTGTGTG